>JAQIUQ010005078.1:0-16488 GCA_030378365.1 Hybognathus amarus
CAATGCTACTTGGTTCAGTACGTATTGCTGGGGTTGGGGCAGAGGATGGGAGAGAGATGCAGAGCAGATGACGGACGGAGAGAGCCCGGGGGGCAAAGTTGGCAGGATGGGGCCAGGGGTGGAGGGCAGGGAGACACGATGGAGTCTGGCTGAAAGCCAGCAGAGTGGAGCCAGGAAGGAGGCACCGTGGCAGATGTGCTGATGGAGGGAGGAGCCATGGAGGAGAACTCCCTCAGATGATACCATGGGAAACGGACAGATGAACAGAGCCAAAGGTGGTGGAGCCCTGGCTGAGGGTAAGGGAGCCGAGCTGGAGCCCTTGAGTCTGATGGGATGGAGGAGGCAAGGAGGTCGAAGAGGAGTCAGGGAGATGGGCCGAGAGTGGAGTGACCTGGGAGCCTAGGCAGATCCGCAGCAAGGAGAGAATTGTGGAGGGGCTGAAGGAAACCAGAGAGGCGGGGCTGAGGAACTGGGCTGATTTTGAATCAGGAGTGGGAGAGGGAGGCTGGGATGGAAATTTTGTGAATGCAGGGAGACTCTGAGCTGGACTGGACCCAGTGGGGGCACAAGCTGGGTCCATGCTTGGGACAGGACTCAGCGGGGACACAGGAAAGTTTACTGCTTGGTGGGATTCCAGCTTGGGGTGGCGAGAAACTTCCAACAACCAAATTTCCTCATCCGAATTCTCTGAAAATTGTTATGCATGTCTATACTCGCGAACAATAGGATCTGGTTTCACCATTGCCTATGCCGCGGAAGACACAGCCGCCCCAGCTCCGATCAGAGAGCACGGTCAGCAATCACCTCATGCATGGAGTGTATATCAGTGCTCACCGTAGATGGAGGCCTGAGCCAATCATCACCCCCTGAGACCTTAGCCTTGAGAGACGTTCTTGCCAGGGTTTGTGAGCTGGCAACACCAGGTGTCACGCCATGTGAGTACTCATGGAGTTCGAAGGAGGATGGGAGGGGGCTGTCTGACCAGGTGCGTGAGCTGGCAACACCATGTGGCGCCATGAGATACTCGGTGGCGGTCCGGAGAGATGGAAAGAAGCAATATGACTAGGTGCGTGACGCCGGCTGGTCACCATGCTGGGACCGCCATGTGAGCAACTCCGGAGTTGGAGGAGCTGGGAGAGGGAGCAGCCTCCTGGCCAGGTTGCTGCAGCTGGCAACACCATGTAACGCCACGTGAGTACCTCGTGAGTTTGAGGAGATGGGAGGAGCCGTCTGACTCAGGTGCGTGAGCTGGTGACACCATGTGATGCCATGCGAGTATCTTGGAGTTCAAGGAGCTGGAGGAGTCGCTTGGACCAGGTGCATGAGCCTGGCGACACCATGTAACACCATGTCTGTGACTCACTGGAGGTCAGGAGAATGGAAAGGAGCCTTCTGACCAGGTGCATGAGCTGGCGACACCATGTAACACCATGTGAGTACTCATGGAGTTCCGAGGAGATGGAAAGGAGCCTGTCTGACCAGGTGCGTGAGCTGGCAACACCATGTAACACCATGTGAGTACTCGTGGAGTCTGAGGAGTTGGAAAGGAGCCATCTGACCAGGTGCATGAGCTGGCAACACCATGTGACGCCTTGTGAGTACTCGTAGAGTTCGAGGAGCTGGAAAGGAGCCATCTGACCAGGTGCATGAGCTGGGCAACACCATGTGACGCTTTGTGTGTACTCGTGGAGTTTCAAGGACATGGAAAGGAGCCCCACCCACACTCCTGCCACTGAGTGCGAGTTTGCCGCTGGCCTCTGCAATGTTTAAATATTCAGAATTGGAAGTTTGTATTTTTTCTTCCATCCCCAATGTTCCCAACCAGTTTAAAGTCTCATGTCCCCCTGCCTGGTTTCACCCAGCTTAAAGTCTCCTGTGTCCCTGCTGGTTCTGTCCAGCTCAAAGTCTCCTGTGTCCACAGAGTTCCTGTCTAGCCTCCCTCTCCCGCCTCCTCTTCCATTATCAGCTAGTTCCTCATCCCCGCCACCACTGGTCTCCTTTAGCACCTCGACTTCTCCTTTAATGCCACTCTGTGTGTATCTGCTTATGGCCTTTCAGTCTCTAGCTCCGTCCAGTCAAGAGGATCCCCTGGCTCTGCCTCCAGCCACTGATCCTGTCACTCCACCTCGGTCCATCGACCTTCCAGCTCTGCCTCCTCCTTCCCTCGGCTCTACCAGATACCATCGTGTTTGCGGCTTCACCGGGCTCCCTTGTCCCTCCGGGTCCACCTTGGTCAGACGTCACCCTGTCTGTGCAACGGCCTAACGTGCAGTCCGCTGCAGTCCGTCTCTCCACCCCTTTGTCTTTGCCTTCCCTCTGGTTTTGTCTTAGTCCTCTGTCCCACTGGCTCCACCTCAGTCCTCGGGCACCGTCACTTCACCTCAGACTATCGTCATTGTGGCTCCACCTTGGCCTCCAGGATCATCTGTGTCGCTCAGTTCCCATCAGCGCCCAGGGCTTCACTACCATTCACTTTGTCTCCGTCAGTCATTTCCTGGATGTCTTCAGCCAAGTTTCCACCGTAGTTCTTCCATGCCGTTGACTCTCACAGCACTTTCGCCCTGGCTGTTCCTGGCTCCCCCTGACTCCCCTTTGCTCCTCCCCACCCTCCACTCCTCCATGGACTGTTCTGCTTGCCCCTGTTTGGCTACCTCCCCCTCTCCAGATCTCCGCGCTCTCCACCTAAGACCTACAGAGTATATATAGGGTTGCTTAGTCTTTTTAAGTTCCTTTTTCAGTTACCAAATAGATTGGAGTAAGAAGTCTTTGCAACTACTTAAAGGGGACTCAAACTTTTTTGGTGTATTAGCATACGAATCATTGACTCTACATTAAAGTAAAGACTACATTACCGATGTCTTAATTTCTCCTGCAAGAGTTAAACTTTTATTTATAGTTAAAGTTAACGTTATAGTTAAAGCTTTTATTTAATCGGAAAAATTCAGCTTTTGTGAAAAAACAGGTGCTAGCGCCTGAATGTTGTTGTCCTGCAATCCTGTTGGAACATGTTGGAAATTTTGTAAATGTGAAAATACAGTAACTGGTGCATGTTGCGTTCCTATATGCGCAAAACAGACTGTATACTTATTTAATTTAATTACAGCGTTTTATCAATTTGATAAGCGCCTTAAAGCCATATCACTATTTCTATCTCTATTGACAATATGCTTTGCCAAATAAATGACACAAAATAGAATATAGATTCTGTTATGTTATTATGAGAAATGTAAACTATTTCCTACTTATTGTGAAACAGTGGCAGGTCAGATTAGACTGTGGGTTGCAAGAGTCTAGGTAAATAATGGGAAACACTGACCTTGGATCTACTACTGAACTACAATAAGGATAATACTTGAAGTAACAAACTGTAACGAATTTACTGACACTAATAACTGGAGAATGAACTGGAGAAATTCAAAGTGACATAACCTCAGATATCATTTTCAGCAAATGCTTAAGGATCTCACAAAGTCTCTGATATTTTTAAGAGCAATCCTTAATTCATTGCAGATTTTTAGGGGGTCTGAAATGAAAGAGGTCCAATGCATGAAAGAGTGGATGTCATCCCATTTTGCTTTATGTCCAGATTCAGTTTTAATTAGCAGGGTCTCAGCTGCAGTGTGCTGCAGTGGATGTGAGTGAGAGAAACAAAGAAAAGATAAAGCAAGTGAGCGAGAGAGGAGGGAGGGAGGATGAGGGTAACAGTCCAGCAGTAAAGGATGCATTAAGCAATTAAAGTTAGGGAGCGCAAGAATGAAGTGAAGCGATGATTCTTTTTCAGTAATTGCCTGGTGATCACAAGGGAGTCAGGCATAGGGAAGAAGGCAGAAATATACTGTGCATCAGCATTTTATATTGACAGTCTTTAATACACACACGCACACAAAATACGGTCCATTTTTCTCCTAGTCACACAGAAAACCGCCTTCTTTCTGTGTGCCTTAATACTAATAAGTCTTATGTGCCAACCTATGTGAATGAACACACAAACATTCCTTATGCATGCATTTGACATTGTCAATTATGTATGTATAAATATTTGATGAAGAACACATGCATTCTCAGTTTACTGTATTAGTCAGTGTGAATGGTGGGATTATATGATGCAGCGCTCAGACTTGGCTCATCTATGATTTATCTGGTGGCTGTGGCGAGACTTGGCTTGCTTTCCTGCCTGCTTTCAAAGCATTTGTCTCGCCTGTCTGCGCCGGATAAGATAGAGGAAATTCTCCAGTCAGGGATGCAACCAGAGAGAGCCAAGAATAGGAGAGATGGAGAGAAAGGGGCCAGAGGAGAAGTGTAACCTTTTGTTTGTCACTGATATGAATAGTGCAGCAGGCACAGGGCTGGTGATTAATGCTAATGTATGCAGTTCGGTGCGGGCAAGGCCTCCTGGACACTGATTACCTATAGTGGAAGTGTGGAGGGGAGAGAGGGGAGGGCGGCCTGGCTGGCCGTCTTTCTGGTTAATACGTCGCAGCATGCAACACACAAAGCATTGAAGAGGCAGGAGATAATCAGAGAGCCCTGCCCATGGGGACATGCCAGAGATTGGACTGCACAAAGAGCAATGGCAAACTAAAGCCAGATGGAACTCAATTTATTCCTTTATTATTATTTATCCCCACTGAAGTATTGAGGAAAAACATGAATTAAGGGTTAAATAATTCATTTATCCAGTTTTACTCTGAAAGTAATGTATAGATGTGTTTAAACATTTGGATCATATTGCCAACGTAGTGCAATTTTAAATTAAATTTTGTTGGTTTTTATCAATTTTCTCATCTGACATGTCTGCCTGTGGAAGTTATAGTTGCGGAATAATATTTACTTATGCGGAATACTTATAACTTCTAGTATAACTTATAAGTACACACATATACTTACTATACGACTTTTACTAATGAATTACTTTAAATACTTTTAAACTACAACTTTTATTACTTAATTTTTTAGTAAGTAGTATGTAGTTATATATATAACCACTTAAGGCCTTTGCACACTGAGTTTGAAATTCACCTCCAGAAATTTCCAACACGTTAAAAAATAAATACGACCTCACGTTATGTCAATCACTCTTGCACAAGTTTCGACTGTCATAAAAAAAAAAAAAAAATGCATTGGGTTCGATTTTCTGCGTTTTTCGCTTCCGTAGCAAGCAGTTTGAATGTTTGAATGCAAGAAGTTTAAATGTTTTTTTTTTTTTTTTTTTTTTTGACAATTTAAGCCACCGAATCACGAATACAAAAAAACGCATACGAAAATATCGGACTCAGTGTGCAATGGCCTTTAATTTGTGTTCAAAATTTTGCAATCCAAGATGCGATGCAAGAATATGCTAAATTATTTTTATTTTTTTTACACATTTTGTGATTTTATTTGTATTTCAAGTTTATTTTAACTGTTACAAAGTAGAGGGGCACCACTTGTCACCGCAAATGAAGAATTACCCATATAACTGAAAGCTTGCTTTCTTTTCTATGATACTACTGCCATGCCAAAGGGTATCAATATAAAGTCCAAGATGACTGTGGAGCCAGTTATATATGAAGACGAATTTAGAGGTAGTGAAACAACACAATCATAGAAAGAAAATAGGTCCTCGCCTCAGACCGCTGTCAATCATTTAATTCTTTATAGGGCACAGTCGATTGGTTCCTGCTGTTTCAGTGTCCAATGAGCTTGCACGCTCAACCTTGAAATACGTGGTTAGCTTTTTCTTTAGCAGTGCAGCGTGCTGTCAGAGCCCTCACCCTCCCCAGTTCCACCTGTATAGATCTGCTACGGGTATTTCATGTACATGCGTCGTGTATTTACTGGCAGTATTTGCTCTGCTGCAGCAGTGTAGCAGATATATTCCGCCAAGACCAAATATATCAAAATTGTCATTCCCACTTACCATGCCAAACACTCAGAGAGTTGTCATGACAGAATAAGATTTCAAAGGCAAACTTTGGAGCATATTGTAACTTGGTCAATTCACAGCGTTTAATGCGAACACTACAACATGTCACTGTGTTTCTGGATTTAAAACAAACAAATGCAGCTTTATTGAATTACTTTGAAGGACATGGAGTATCACTGCTGATTATCTTTCATGAAATGATGCTCAGAATTAGAATTAGGCTAATTTGATTTATTACTGCTCTGAGAAATGCCAGACCGCTCTGACTGTTTGAGATGCTTGTCAGGGGTCAAACGGAGCAATGAGCTCATCTAAAAAGTTATTTTATATTATAAAAGTTATTTTATTTTATAGATTAAATGTCCAGGGCTAAGGTTGGTCCAGAGCAGAGGACCTTTAGATATACCCCAAAGAATGAGTTCAATATGCATGGAAAACGCCACATTTCTCAGTTTATAGGAGGCCATTTTGCACTACTTTTCCTTTGGCTCTTGCACTGCTAAGCCTGAAAGCACTTTTTCAGGTGATTCAGAAGTGAACGTCTGCCCTGAACCTTCATATACAGTAAATATTTCACTTTATATTTAAAGGGACACTCCACCCATTTGCATTAAGATTTCCATTGTTAGAAATCCAGTCATACCATTGAATGGTCGTGCAACACTCTCATTTTCCCCTGAGACGAGAGAAATCCACTGTTTACCTTTTCACTTCCTCCTACAATGACACAAAAATCGTAATTTTACATCATTGTAGGAGGATGTGTAAGAGGGGGGGGATTTCTGTAGAACTACTAGGACTAGTTCCCACCCTTTCAAACCAGTCCATAGGGGGTTGGGCCTAATACATTAACAGGCCAATCACAGATCAGTGCCAGTGCGTTGGATTCACCGGCAGAAACTTTTTGAAAATATGGATGAAGGTACTGAAATACGCAGACGGATGCATTATGAATAGAGTTGGGTACCGAAAGCGGTGCCAATAGGAAACCGGTTCTGACGTAAACGGTAATAACCAGACCGAATAAGAACAAAAATTTCGGTGCCTGAGTCTCTGTGTCATGACGTATGAGGCGCACATATGCAAAGTCTCTCGCTCTCTCCCTCTCCCTCGTGCGTGCACTATACGTTTTGGAGAACAGTCTCATCTGTCTCGACATTCCCGCTCTTGCTCACTCACTCTAGATTCCGGGAGATTTTAACTAATGTGCAGGGCATCAAATATGCAGGAGACTCCCGGAACATCTAATAGTGAGGGGATTAATGAAGATGCCGAAGACAAAACGCTCCAAGGTTTGGCTGCATTTCACTGTAAAATTACGCATCAGAGTAAGTCCATTGGCTGATGGCAGCGGGCAGCTGCCTCTGACGCTCTTACGTCGTCATATTATATTTAGCGCACATTATCTGATTTCATTGTGCGAAATGATTTCCAGGTGGTAGCGTAGAGTGGAGCTCAACTCTAGTCTACATTGATGGGCGGAGAAGTGGGAGTGGCCTGCGGAGCTGAGCAATGCACTATGGGGATTGTAGTGCTACAATCCACAAGCACTAAAAAGTCATTTTCTGCCTTTTATCGGCCAAAAAGGACCCAATATTAGAAATTTATGATACTATTCTACTACATATAAGACCCACTTTCAATACATATTCATGTGTCCACCGGTGGAATTACCCTTTAAAGACTTTATATTTTATGTTTACAAAAAAAAAAGGACACCAGACCGATTGTAATGATACTATAGCCTCAGGGTGACCATATTTTTGATTACCAAAAACCAGGACACTCGGCCCGGCAAACAGATGGGCCTACTCAAATGATACTCGAAGTTTACTCAAATATACCTTATTAATTTTAATACTTTTAAGTAGGTTATACCTCCTCTGTATGGATAGAAAATGGTTAAATTGTTATATGAAAACAGGACATGTCCTGGGAAAACAGGACAGTTGGTCACCCTACCATAGCTTATCTGCCTATCAACTTATGTATTTTGCATACCTCCGTGCACCTGCTCGCGCAGACATCACACGTCACCAGCACGTTCTGTAAGGCTATGCAGAGTTTAGATAAACAGTCACCGATGGCCAACAACAAACAGCAGCCGCCTTTTACAGTTCCTCCTGAAGCAAAACGACGAGCGTATGCTGCGTTCATGTTATGTCGTAACCGATTATTACAACATGGCAACCTGTGACGTTCTGACCTGGATCTGGTCCATATCCTCAGACTCTAGATTTATGCATTTATATGTCAACACTTTCAACGACGAAATTAAGCAGCAGGCAGGTGGTAGTAACTAGAGCTCTGTAATATGTTGGTATTCATTTTGTAATTTTACATGCTTTGAGACATGAGGTAATTTAAAGCCGTCTCTCTTCTTGTGATGCTTTGCAGACTCGGCTCTTCACGTTCATGTGTTTTGTAGGAGGCATGGCTTTGCAGACGATCTGAAGGGAGAGTTGGATCGTATGTCAGAAATACCCTACTTTAACTTTAACTTCACTAAAAAAATAGAAATGCAAGACCTAAAATTACGATATATACTATATTTGAATTGCAACGTTTCAGTCCATTTGGATAAACAATTTTAATAATACAATAATAAGCTTGCAATGCAATCCAATGCATCTTTGTCTGTCATGCTCTATGTGAAATAAAGAGGTAACATTTCTGTAATAGTAGTAAGAAACTGAATGTTTTTTCAATAAACCAGGGATGTGATTTTTCCGGATTAATCCGAATTCCCGGATTTTCCAACCTGGAAATGTGACCTACGTGAATCATGCAGATCTGTAAAAAAAAAAAAAAAAAAAGCGAGGGGGGGAGGTGTCGGCTGCCGGAGTGAATAGGGGACATAAGGCTGATGTGCGTACAGATTCTTCCTTCCTTTCCAAGTATCAACAAAGACGTACTTGCGTTCAGCTTGTTCACCTGCTCAATTTCGTACCTCAGTCGCTCTCGCGCTACAGTGGTATCGTATCAGTTGACAAGAACATCACCGTTAGGTCCCCAGTAGGGCTGGGCGATATGAATATATAATTCAAATTTACGCTATGATCCTTGCTCCAAGCAAACTGCTGACTGCTTTTGTAGAAATAGTATATTGATGCATTCTATCAGTTGCAGTTCTGACGCCTCCTTCTCAACAGCATTAGTGTACAACCAAACGCGACAATTTACTCACATAAAATCTAACGCAGAGTAACGGCCACATCAGTTCAGTGGTCACAAAAGTTCATTATTTGCATGTGCTTTAAAGCCTTGCCGGTTAAACGTCATTCACTGCTGATCAGCTGTTCTGAGAGCGAACACCCGACGCGCACATGCACTAAAAGCTTGTCTCTGCGCCTGGTTGCTGCTGGACTAAGTTGTCTTTCGATTCTTATTTCGCTAATACTCTCAAATACACACACGGTTTACATAAGAAAATTTGGTTATGTCTAAACTGAAAGCAAACCAAGAAAATTGAGAGAAATCTGCTTGTCAAATGCGTGTATATTAGACGCGTCGCTTACAGGTCTTAAAGTGACAGTAGCCCTAATAATAAACATGCAGCCGCTTGTCCTTAAAGGGATAGTTGACCCAAAATAAAAATTCTGTCATTATTTATTCACTGTAATATTGTTCCAAACCTGTATTAATTTATTTCTTGTGCTGAACACAAAAGAAGATATTTTGAAGAATGTGGTTAACCAGACAGTTGCTGGTCCCCATTGACTTCCATAGGGAAAAATATACTATGGAAATCACTGGGGTACATCAACTGTTTGGTTACCCAAATTCTTCCAAATAACTTCAACAGAAGAAAGAAACTTATTCAGGTTTAAAACAACTTGAGAGAGTAAATGGTGACAATTACAATTTTTGGGAGAACTATCTATTTAATGTTAATAAAACAAGAAAACACAGAGGAAATCACTCACTGCTCTTGACTGAGAACTTTAATAGTAGCTTTAATAAGAATCAATGTATAATTTATACAGTGAAGACTATATTTGGCTTTGATTTTGACTTTGATTTTTTTTTTGTGTGGGGGGTGGGTGGGGGGGGTTGTTGGGGCTCGGTATATTTGATTTGAGGGGGGGGGGCTCGGTATATTTTCCTGCTTTTTTGTCCTTAGCCAATCACATGCCTGAATAACCCAGTGGATATATTTATCATCAATACATCCAACTACTTTGTCTACATTTTACCTAATTGCTTGTTTTTCTACATAAACATGGACATGCATGAAAAATTGTGCTGTTGAATGCAAAAACTTCTTAGATAGTCTTTTCTACCATTGAACGTTGTAATGTTATATTTCAGCCAAGTGTGAGAATATATCAATATAATAACTTGTTCTTATTAAGTAGAAATGATAAACTTACTCCTACACATCAAGCTCGGGGAGGTTTAGAATCTATTGATGTCTATAAAACAATGGTTGGAGTTTTAATGGCAAACTTTAGTTTAGATTAAAAGGAAGGTTTTGGAAGATAGCCATATTGTGCCATGTTTTTGGCCACATTGTGCCAAAAAGGACAGAATTTACACTGACCACGGGCTGTGCATTCCCATCTACAGGGAAATGCAGGTCATAAAGAAAAAAAAACATTCTCCTGGTGTATGGAGAAGGCCTAAGCTTTCTCTGCAATCAGCCTGTGTGACCTTTCCCCTCTACAGAAGAGCTCTCGGGGTCACATTAATGCATTCATTAATGCATTTCCATGAACTTATTGCAAACCAATTGCCGAATGGTGAGGAGACTGGAGACCCACACAACCCCAGAGAAAGGGGAAAGGGAAAGAGAGTGACAGAGATAGATTGCGCTCCCCTCCCCGTTTGTGAGATGGAGCAGTAAAGTGCTGTCTGGCAGACGAAGAGCTCGTTTGGTGGAGTGTGCCACTGGGGAACGTGAGGCTGGGGCTATGAACTTAATGAAGTTTGACTAAAGTCATCAGCGTCTGAGTATCAGGATCTCAGAGACACAGAAAGCAGATGCGAAGGGGGAAAAAGCCGAAACTTTCCAAAGGAAGCGGCTCACTTGAGAGGTCATTACTGTTCTACAGGATGTCCCATGTGAGTGGAGAAGGGGTAACAGAGAGAGAAGGGTTGTGGGGTTGCAACCCACCTGCTTGATCCTCCTTCCCTTTTTATATGTGTTTCTTCTTTAGTGAGGAGAAAAGTACGGAGCCCTGCAAATGACATGCAGGAAAGAAATATGTATATCGTGGCCAAAAACTAACAGTTCCTATGACTTATTAAACACCAACAGGTTTTACTTATTCGTTCTCTCTCATTTTAAGTAAATTGTGTGCATGATATAATAATTAGTTCCCTTTTTTTAATAAATGTATGAGCTATAAACAAATTATCATTTGTAAAACTATTACCAGATGCAAAGCTGCTGTCATTTTGGTTGTTTCAAATTTAAAGTCAGAGTTTTCATATAATTCCATGTTTCTAACTTACACTCAAAATGTATTTTGTTCAGTGCAATTATCAAATTGTGTTTTCAACATGATTAAAAATGTATACAGCAAGAATAGGGCATGTTTTATTGAACAAATTGGTAGTACTTTACAAACAAAGTCCTATTAGTTAAGAAATAGCTAATGCATTAAACAATTAGAATTTACATGTATTGCAGAATGTATTCATCTTTGTCGAAGATTAGTTAATAAACATACTTGTGTGAATTGTTAGTTCATGTTAGCTCATGTCCATAAATAATATTAAAAGATACAACTTTTAATTTTAATAATGTGTTAACAAATGAAACCTTTAATTTGTAAAGTTTTACTTTCAAGGCTAATCAATTGAATAGGCTTTATGTCAAGCGTCATGTGACCAAACCGAAAAACGTATCTCATCGCATCCGCTTGTCAGAGAAAGTGTCAACGGTCGTAAGAACTGACTACGATATCTATGGATTTTTATGGTAATCAGCTAACCTACCTAGTTCACTTTGTTATTGCCGTTTTATTCCATTTAAATATCTAAACGATACTGTGAAGAAGAAAAATATAAAACGTTTAAATATCAATCTGCACATGTGAGAGACATTGGTTATGCTAATTTTTGCTCGCTCCTTTTACGTTATCTTGAGTAAAACCGCAAAAAAATCATGAAGCACATACAAAAGACCAGAACTGGAAGCGATGACACCTGTTTTACAGAATGCGGAAGTAAGTTGTGCATAAAACCTATTGTGTACTGAAACAAATTAAAATCTCAGTAAATAATACATTTATTAAAGTAACTCAAATTAATCTCCTTCAGTAACTACTAGCAAACAATAGATGCTCGTTAGCATGCTAATTACTCTCCCAGTTCAGTTTCCAAGTTTCATGCAAAACATGAACACTAGAAACCAGTTCAGATGTCAACAAAAATGTACATACATTTCTTTCATACTTTAGACTTATACAGTGAAATTTATAAATGTATTCAAAAAAAATAATCTATAGTCAGAACATAAAAAAGAAGCAGGAACGACCTATACACATATCCTATATTGGATATTAACATCCAATACTTAAAATCGCAGCAGCTGCTTAAGCTGCCCTATAGTGAACAATAAGATTGGACTGCACCATCTAGAACTTTGTATTTGAACAGGCTGCAACAGGGAATTATGAGTTCCACAAAGTAACAATGGAAATTGGAAAACGTGTTGTATAAAACAGCCGAAAATAAGGTGCATATAATTAAAATACAAATAATAGGTCTGTCAGATATAAAAGTGATTTTGTACGGACTGTACTAATGACACTGGTCCGGTCAAAGACATATTCACTGTATTTCTTGTAATAGTCTCAGGGATTTCTGGAATGCATTTTAGCCTTATAGATATACACACCGTAGTATAGTATAATACAATGTCTATCAATAATATAAGCAGCAGCACCATACATATTCTACAAGAAAACAGTCATTGGCAAAAGAAAAAGAAAAAAAGATAAAAGACCATACACATTCTTAACATTACTGAGAACTGAAGCACATACCTACAACTAATATCTAGGGCCATTAAAACACCATTCATAATTCTACTCACGCAAAAGGTTGGGCTCGTGTTGGGCTGAAAAACTGTCATTGAATATTTAAAATGTCAGAACTTGTCAGTTTAACTTGTATCACAATAGCACTTAAACAAAGTGGAAATTTGAGTAAAGTCAACATTCTTACAAATGTTTTAACTCAGATTCCAGGTCTAATTGTAAATGGTGATTATTCCAAGAAAAAAATTTCTTACTTGTGAAATGTATTTCTGCACTGTGCCACACAAAAAAACATTGAGCATTTTATTATCACAATCACAATATGTGCAGTCCACACTGCTAAAGTTAAATTAGAAGGCAATAGAGTGCCGAAGTGATGTCACTTTGTAGGACAACTCGGAAGTTAGCGGTGCATGGGTTACCTCGATCGAAAAGCTATAGACTTTTGGAAAATCGCAAAAAATAAGATCTGTGTTCAACAAAGAGTTGCGACACTTACACATTTTGTTTTAGTTAATCCAAAATGTATACATTTTGAAGCTTATAAAGTTTTTTTTTAACACAAGCAGACACAATAAAGTTTAAAAAAAACACAAGCAGGTTATAACTGGTGTGTTTTATATCATAGATCAAAACGTGAAAATATTTAGAGGCTTCTGAGGCTTTGTGAGACCGTATTTCAGGCAATTTAGCAAAAGCCAATTCGGAAATCCCATAGACTTTATGCTAACTCACTTAGACCAACTCCAATAAGCAGCAATTAAAGAAATTTCAAGATGATTTAAAGGGATAGTTCACTTTGAAATTAATTTTTGATATGTTTTAGCTTACCTCAAGGACATCCAAGATGTAGGTGACTTTGTTTCCACAGTATTTTAAATTTTGACATTTTTCGGTCAAGCCGTTGTTGTCTGTCAGTCATATAATGCAGGTATAGGGGGTCCATGTCAAAGAGCATGCCCAGAGAAGTCCAAATTAAACATGATTTAATGACTCGTAAATGTAAGTACACATTGATGGCCTAAGACACGAAACAAGCGGTTTGTGTGAGAAAACGAAATCTTTCCGAAATCTCTGTGTAAACAACGAGTGATGTACACGCGTAAGCGATCCCTTCCAGCGTAACGTTGGACACGGTTCAGTTTAATTCAGTTGGACATCTGATTCAGATCAGTTGGACATGGCTGTTAACAAGAGGTAAAAACGATATAAATACTGTTTTTTTTCTCGTTTCGTGTCTAAGGCCGTCAATGTGTACTTACATTTACTAATTATTAAATCAGGTTTAATTTGGACTTCTCTGTGCATGCTCTTTTGACGTGGACCCCTAAACCTCCATAATGTGACTGACAGACAAGAACAGTTTGAACCGAAAAATGTCAAAATTGAAAATGCTGTGGAAACAAAGACACCTACATCTTGGATGCCCTTGAGGTAAGCTAAAACATATCAAAAATTAATTTCAAAGTGAACTATCCCTTTAAGGCAAAATAGCCGAAATAATACATATATGTACAGACTAATAATTTGATTTAATGGTTTTTCACTTTTGACCGATAGGTAGCACATTTACGAAATTGATGTGGTGTGCTCAGAGAGAGGTGGCGAATGACATACAAAGTTTGGTCAATATGTCAAGCTAATGCAGAGATAAGCCTGAATAGTCAGTTTGGCATCATGCCTCAAATTTGCTGCTGCAGTATATGATAATTATTTCGTCTATCGACACAAAATCCAGAACATTGTGTTGGCACAGTCTGGAGATCGATGACGATTAAATTTTGGTGAAAATCTGACAAACAATCTAGGAGAAGTTCGAAAAAGTAGGTATTGAATGAAATGTATTATGGAAGTATAATGGGTTTGAAAGGCGATTCACATTGACTTTAACAGCGATTATTGGCATCTATTACACATATAGCCACAAAATATATAAGTAGGAGAAACATATTAAGGGTGTCACCTTTAAATTAATTCATTAGATTTCGATTAGATCAAAATTAATTCAAAATGGAATGAAGCGGATTAAAAAATGGAATCGGCGATACTGCCACGCCCCATGTCACGTCCATTTGGCTTGCCAAGCGGGGAAAAACATGCGTGTTGAACTCCTCCTCTTTCATTGAAGTCGCAGGTGTGGAAGTTTTTTGGATTTCCAGTGAGTTATGTTGACAACATTCGCGCTTCAAAAAAGCCACAGTTTGCAGACATCCCAAGTCTCGCTGAAGTTCCGGGAGTCTCCCCGCATATTGATAGCGGCTCCCTGATGCACGCAAATAGGTTAAAATCTCCCGGAATCTAGAGTGAGCGAGCAAGAGCGAGCCTGAATGCCGAGACAGAAAAAACTGTGCTCCAAACCGTATTGCGCGCACGGCAGCGAGCGAGAGAGACCTGTGTGCCTCATGAAGCGCATGTAAAGGGGGTCGCGCAACGGGCACGCACATCCTACTCGCGCAAACTCAATTTTGAATCAACTCCTGGTAGAAGAGCTGCACGATGTGTGAGTTTTAAGTTAACTTGATTTATTATTAATTTTGATTGAATAATAGCTGATGTTTGAACGCTAATAAAGTAAAAGTGTATCACGTTAAGTCTGTTATTTGTTGTAACGTTATCCGTTGTCTAGGCAACTATGTCACATAATACAATAGTATTTATTTAGCTAGCGTTTAGCTAACCCAAGTGAAAACAGCACAGGGTGAAGCCATGTACATTAACGACGATTTGAGACAAATAAATGTAAATTTAATATAAAACTATGTAAATGGTGCTCTGTGGCGCAGCAGGGTTTTGAACACGGTCCTGAGCCGTATCTGGGCGCCCCGCCGGTGTGTGTTTACACTCAGAGAATAATATGTTCAAATTTTAAAGACATGGCGCTGCGCTTCTCGTCTGGTGTGCAACCCCCTTAAGACAGAGAGCATCCTGATTGGCCAGTTTCGTTTTTAAAAACAAATAAATGTAAAAATCGAGAATCAATTCGAACCGTGACCTTAGAATCAAAAATGTAATCGAATCGAGGATTTGGAGAATCGTGACACCCCTGAAAACATATATATCTATTTACGGCTAAGAGTTGAAGTCTTACCGTACGTTCACACCGCCACCGCGAAGTGCTCAAAGTGGCCGGAAGTCATTTCATTTTCCATTGAGTAGCCGGCGGGCGAGCTCCGGGCGAGGGCGGCGCTGCGCGCCTTGGGACGGTGAGAGTCGACGAGGAGAAGTTGAAATGAGTTCAACTTCATGGTGAGTGAGCCGTGATTGACGCGGTTCGGTCGACAACCAGTCGGCAACCAATGGGAATGTAAGAATTGTTCCGCTCGCGAGAGAATTCCAGAGAAGAACGCAGTCCTGTAAACTTTGGTCCGGCCACATTAGTTTCCCAAGCAAAATAGAGGAGTATGTCTGACCATTTGAATTTGATAAGAGGCAGGCGCGCACTACTATCTATAGGCAAGATCTCGTGCTAGAACTACTTTTCATCGGTAATGCAAATTATAAGAGCACTTAACCATGAACACAAAAGCCAGACACCACACACGTGTGGCTTTTCATTTGTTGTATTTCATTAGCAAACATGTCACTATAATTTTT
>JAQIUQ010005079.1:0-105860 GCA_030378365.1 Hybognathus amarus
GCCAATATTACTTGGTTCGGTTACGTCTTGTTGTGTCTTCTCACATTTGAAAATATGTTTCAATCATTTTTAACAAATATTTTGTTTATTTATTCATTGTTTATTATGAAGATTTAGTTTTTTTTTGTTTAATAAATCAATTTTTAATTTGAAAATTTTTATATACATTTTTTCTTTTTCTTTCTAGAAATATAAAATTGATTTCCTTTTTTAAAGATTATTTATTTATATTTGTTTTTTACATTTATTTTAATGTTATTTAATAGATTTAATTTTATGTATATTTTTTTTGAGTGTGAAGTTTGTTGTTAGGTTTAATTTAATATAAAAAATGAAGGGAAGGGGTTGTTTGTTTCTTCTATTCTTATTATTATTATTATTATACTATTATTTATGAATCAAGCAGGATAATATACAGTAACACTTTACTTGAAGGGGTGTGCATAAGACTTGACATGACACCTTCATATAATAATCATGAAATGACAAATGTTTTGAATATGAAGTTGGGTTTATGACAACTGTCATTTAGTGTCTTTCAACATTTTAAATGCAAATATGACATTGTTTAATTTCTTTATGACATCTTGAAAATTAAGTTGAACTGTCATGTGGTTGGCTTTGACATTGGCAGTCATGATGTCATTATAAATGTTTCATGAATATTTTTAGTGACCTCAACTACAGTGGTACACTGTAAAAAATATGTTAAATTTACGGGAAAAAACTGGCAGCTGTGGTTACCAGAGTTTTCCTGCTAAATACGGTAATATTTTAGGTTTTACAGACTTTTAACCATATTTAATTTTACAGCAATAAACCGTATTTTATTATCTGAATATAATGTTAATTTACTGACCTTTTGAAGTATTAAAATCTGTTTTGTTCAATTGTAATACACTGACAGCCAACAATCACAGCAGCGATGAGTCACATGATCAATCTTTTTCACTTCCAAAACTGTAAATTTAACGGTGTTTTACTGTAAAATTACATTAAATGTACCAGTATATATTTACAGTTATTTACCATATTAGAGCCAGACCGATAAAGGATTTTGAAGGCCGATACCGATACAAATATTTTTGGGTTTTAAAATCCGAATAATATCGGCCAATTATTTTTAAATATATTTATTTATTGATTAAAACGCGCAACAAAACATTAACAGATTTCCCTAACATAGTTATTTGTAGTTATTTATGAGTTTTAACTAAAATAATATGATAAAGCATTTTAAAAAGAAACTTGTTTCTTTTATTGTCACAACACAAAAGAGGAACATCAAAATATATTAAAGTTCTGATAAATAAAATAATAATTAGTCCCTATATTGCCTTATAAGCTACTTTATAATTACAATGTCAGCTTGCTTATCCCTTTACCTGCACTTTTTAAATTCTTTCCATCAAGCTACAACAAACCATTTTCAATCATCAGTTGCTGCCTGCCTTCTCAAACCTACTATTTAGCGCTTCTAAATCCATTACAGAATGACAGTCTGCAACGCACATTTGGTGTTGTTGGATTTCACACACATGTAAAAGAAATGCTAATTTTTATGCACAAGATTACGTTTGATATGTTTTCTCTGTCTAAATGTTCACTCCTCGCAAGTCTAACTTACATTTTACAATGCGGGACGGTAACTAGAGATATGCTAGTTATAAATATCGTAATCATTACTTTATTCAGAAAAAGTTGATTGTGGTTTCAAGCTCATTAATGTTAACGTTAGCGGTCTTCCACTGATGATAGTGGCGTTAGCTCAGCTTTGTGGTTAGCTAGTCTATGATGAGCCATAATTTAGCAATAGATAACATCATACTGCAAATTGTAAAACATACATTTTCAATATAACCAGTTTTTATTATTTTATTTTTTTTAAATATTCATTTATCGGCCATTATAACTGCCAATACCGATATTTGGAAAATGCGCAATATATCGGCCAATAATATTGGCCGAACTGATATATCGGTCTGGCTCTATGCCGTATGTAGTTCAGGAAACTTTCTGTTAACCAATTAACAGTTTTATCACTGTAGCATTTTTTTACAGTCTTTTACTGTTAAAATCACAATCATTTTTTAGAGTGTACACATTAAATTTGTCATTAAAAAGTTATAATGGCTTCATGACAGCCAATGTCAAAACCAACAACCTGACAGTTTAATGTAATGTTAACCAATAAAGCTAGGTGTTTCTCTAAGTTTGATAATTAATCTATGTCATGTTTATGACAGGTTGTGTTGTGTTAGTAATGTCGAGTTGTCATGACAAAGAGCACTGACAGGTTATGATGGATTGGTTTATGTCAAGGTGTCAGTAACAAAAACATTAAAAATGTCAGTAACTGATCAGAATAAAACTTTGACAGTTGTCACAAACATGCATAAAACCTTCATATTCATAACATGTCATGTCAGGATTATGTTAGTCTTATGCACACCCTTCAAGTAAAGTGTTACCTAATATACAATCAGTTACGTTCACAATAATGACCGGCTGACTGAACATTTTTCCTTTCTATATCGAGTTTTTTACAATCCAAAAGTATTGCTTTTCCTCTTGACACATTACGTAAGCTCAATAAAGTAGCTGTTGTGTCTTACAGATTCTCAGAGCACTGTGGTTCCAGGCACGACACCGGACGGAGAGATCTTTTTCTGCTGATTCGGCCCCCTCTTCATCTTCTCTTCCTCTATCCCACAATGCCACTTTGCAGGGCTGCCGGTCTCTGGTTGTGGACTTTTTAAACCAGAGTTAGAAGCACATACCTGTGGTCTTGATGGGCGTCAGCCTGGACAGGAAGTTTAAACTGATCATTTCCTGTGACCTGATTTTCAGCAGCCAGCGTGTACTGCACAGTGCCTTCCATCCCTCACATTCACCTGTGAACCAAAGCGAACGCTTTCTGGGCAAAAGTGCGTGTACGGATAAGGCACTTTTCCCACACACGGACTTCCTGTGAAAATGAAAAGATTTCTAACAGCAAGTAGGTAACATCTGGCTTTTCGTTGACTGTAAAAGTCAACTTTGAAAGCTCTCTGAAGGACATTTGACTAATGAAGATACTAATAATCAAAGTGAGTGAACTCAAATGCCAGTTTGCGATGCAGTGACTAAGTATGTTCTCCTCCTTTCACCCCCGTCATGTTACTATGTGCATCACTAATCTATACTTTCAGCAGACAAGCCGAAACAAGTCTTTAGACCAGACTTGGACTTATTAATACAGGTTTTACTTTCTTTAAAAGGTCTTCAAAATGCCTTTTATGAATAAAAGGGATGCATATGAAAATGTTTTAGAAAGTGCAAAAGAGCGTATTGCCGTAAAGAAATGCTGTTTTTGTTTTAATTTATTGGTTTTGTTAATCACGTTTCCATCTCTAAATGACTGAAGGAGAAAATGAAAATGTGTTTCACTGAAAAGGCAGTTTGTCGTGACTAAAGGCTTCACAGACTTTTTTTTTTTCTTCTTTCTTGTAAACCTCAATGCAATTTTAATCCTTAGCACTTTATAAGCACGTCAAGTGGGGGAGAAATGGCTGGCTTTAAAACGAGACAATCGATCAGCTCCCCTTAACTGGTAAATGGCCTCCTTTGTACCTGCGAGGTTTTATTTGATAATCTTTTACTGTACCATATGAATGTCATGTAAATTTGTTCAACCAAACTTTCACGTAAGCTACCAAAAGAGCGGGTGTTTTTCTTTTTTTACTTTACTGTTATAAAACACGAATTGAACAAGATGAGGGAATCAGCTAACAAATGAAAGTTGTATTAGCCAGTAGGTATCACAAACTCAATTTCAAGCCAGAAATGTTGAATTTGAAAGGCCAATGTGGTAAAAGTATGATTGTGTTTGTGTATTAAACGCCTGGTTTGTACCCTCTAATCACTAGATTTTAGCCAGTCAAAAAGCCTTCGCCTGCTGGCCAGGCTAACCGTTTTGTTGAACATAAGGAAATATTTTAAGAAGGGGAAATATGTGCAGATAAAAGTGTTAATTTAAGCTTTCTGCTCTGTTTTTAGTTTCTTGCCATTAAACTTCTACCTAACACGCCTTTCTCAGTGCATTAGAGTGATGAATGTCTCATGATTCATTTATCGACCAGTGACCTCTTGGGATTTAATTCATACATCCGAGAGATTTTTACGATCAGTCAGCATATTCCACAAAGGGAAATGTGGCTGCTGAGGCGGACATTCTTCATGCTGTTATGGTGCTAAACTGAGAATTGAAATGCCTTAACCAACAGAGGGCGCTATGGCGATGTTTCTCTAATCATGTCTTTTGTCCCAGCTGAAGCATGAGCAACACTTGAAACTCATCAGACGGCTTTCCTCGTTTGGATACTCGAGGCTGGTGATTATTTTCTTTTACTTGCCTCACATATTCCTTAAGCCCTGCAGTATTTGTCAGTTCCTTTTCACCGCCAAATCCTCCTTCGAGGAAACGTATAATTCACGATGAATTATTACTAGTAGCCTACATTAAGCTACTCGGAAGTGTTTTCGCTCGTTTGTTATATTAGTTGCCACGAGAAACGCTCTAACGTTAAATCCAAACTGTCTCATCAAATCAAACTTACGTCTGCTTCGCACGAATGGACCTTGTAGACGCTATATTTAATTGTCATCTTTCACAAAATAAGTTCATTCATATATACAATTAATATCTGCTTTAAAAAACAAACAAACAGGAGTCATGTTTTGAGAAATATGAAACACTTTAGCCTATCCCTCACAGCCTCGTTTTTATTCACGAAAAATGAAACATGGCGTCTAACTTACCCTCATGAGGTCCTTGCCAAGAGGTACCTTAATTTCTAATCAAATTTTGTGTAAAATGGGCTACCACACATTTTGTAAATATCTGTAATGTAAAATAAATGATAAAAGTATTAATTATGGCTTTTTTTTGTGCTTTGATTTTAAAGCTTTTTATAACTAGCTTTATTTATCAGCATTCTCTGTGTTGGAGACATGAAAATGTACATTTAAAAAGAATCTTAATAAATAAGTATTGTACTTGTATGTGTGTTTGTCTATTTTTTTCTTTTCTCTCTGTTATGGGTTCTCTATGGGATTGAATAACAATATATAATTATATTACATATAAAATCTGTCTCCTATCTATTTAACTGTCTTTCTGTCTGTAGGCCCACGTCTGTGTTCAGAAGACATGCTTCGTGGGACCACCTGTTGCTAGTTTCTTCTCCTGTCCAGTCCAGCTCAAGGTTTCTCAGCATCGGACACCAACATGAATGCGTTTGTCTTCGTCCTGCTTTGGGTTCAGCAGTTTCCTCCTAAACGTGTTCTTTCTCTCTCACAAGGTTGGCTGGATGAGTTTGAAGTGGGGCCATGGCATCTTTCCCCTTTGGACTTCATTGACTTTGCCTTTGTTCCTGTTGCCAAGCTACCCTGTTCTTTTGGCAAGCACAAAGGTAGGAAACCATGCTTGAAGGTAATGCTAAGCTGAAAAGGACTGGTTCCTTGTTAGATTAAAGACTGGATGTTCATTTGCTCATTCTGCTTGTTTACAAGGTGATTTTATCCACCTTTGGTGGAATCTTCTCATCTTTATCCATTTAAAAGTCCTAGTCTTGGTGGCTTATGCTAGTGATACACTTTTTTTGTGGTGTTTTAAAGCAGCAAAGAAGCTCAAAACTGTCTCGAATTGGTTTCTTTAGCCTTGTTTGTCTCCTGCACTGTGACCTTTGCTTATAAATGTCAACTCCCAGTAATGTAATGTTTTGTATTTGTGAATGACCCCTCAGATCTCGCCATTGTTGTCCCATTTTGTCTATCTGTTGATTGGGTTTTGCTTTTCCATCTCTCTTCTCTCTCGTTTTGCAAAGAGAACAATGGATCCACATGCAACCTCGAGAAACCTGAGCCTTTGTTGTGCGCTGACAGTCCATGTATAAATATCAGTTGTATGTCAGGGAGAACAATAGCTCTGTGCTGCTGGTGTTTTCTGATACGTGCAGGACTGTGGCCTTTTATACGCCTAGAAGAACAGTACTCGTGAAATTGTTGTTTGGTTTGCTTGGGATAAGGTTGGCTTTGGTTATCTGATTATTTCCATTCAGGTGTGATATCCAATAAAATCTCATGGTGAATTTGAGGCTAATTTATATGAATTCAGACATTCTCATTTGTATTTTTCACATCACCTGCTATTGTTCTAGGTTTAGTAGTGGACCTTCATAGTTACTTTTTTTTTTAATCTATATTCACATTCGTACGATTTTATATGAAATCACCACCTGGTAAACTAGTTGTGTTTTTCTGTGAGGTTGGTGATATCTCATCTTGTTTTAGGGCAGGTTCTACTGACAGAAGCTAGAATCTCCCAACGCATTTGTAATGTTCAGTTTGCAACATTAGTATGATGTTTATGACCGTGACGTGTTTTGGTACAGGATGTTGACACTTTAAAATGTCCCGTTTCACACGATCCGCAAAAACAACTAAAAGCATTGTATTATTCATGCCACTTTTGTAAAGAAACATTACGACTGCATGCGCATGATGTCCCCATTTTAGTAGTTTACATGTAGACGATAACGGTATAGTTTAGTGAAGTAACCCGTTTTCAAAAGTGTGCATTTTCAGGCTCCCAAAATCGCGATTGTTTGTAAGGTTTTCCGTTTTTATTTAAAAAAGGTGTGTAAACAGCCCCAAAATGGTATTTTAACACTGACCATTCATATCATGTAATATCACATAACATAAATCTCTTTGCTATTCTCTAGGCCTAAATTGTCAAAATGTAAGTAAGTAATTTTTTCTCTTTTTTTATAATTAAACTTGTGTTAATCATGTTTTAATTTTTCACCAATCTACCAACCCAAGTCACAGTGTTTGATCAACCCAAGACTGTCTGTTTTTTTAATAAATGGCTGTCCGATCGCTTTGTTATACGATGATGATATTCGTAGCTGGACCTCGTAAAACCACCATCCCATGCCGTCTCGTAGATCAGCGCGGTCCTTCGCTCTGGGTTCCGCTTCTCTTTCTCCTGCTGTCTATCGCTCCATCTTCGGCTGTGGTGCTGCAGTGAGGGAGGATATGTCGCCCCTCCCCACCCGGCGGTCCTGATGAGACTGCAGAGTTTGGGTTTCCTGACGCCCCTCGGCTCTCATCAGCTGTAATCATATTTCACCTGCTACCTTAAATCAGGAAGCCTCGGCTGTCAGCTTCTGTTGCAGTTCTTCACTCTACTCAGTCATTGTTCTTAGAGGAGGACAGACAAGAACAAAGAAATCTATCAATCTTTTATACATTCAGTTAAGGGTAATGGGATAGTAGGTTATGTTTAAAGAGCCCCTATCATAGCATTTGAAATGTTCCTATTTTTGTTTTAGGAGTTCCCAAAAACAGTTTAACATGCATGAAGGATAAAAACACTTTATTTGTCTTATAATATGCATTTATTTTTAACTGATTTGCTCACCGACTCCCAAATGATTCGTACAACGACTCATTTTTCCAAACCACTCCTTTGCGTGACGCTAATCGGCGGTGATTGGTCAGATGACAGACCCAGTCAGTTATTGTTTGTTAGCATAACGCATAAACATATTGATAAAGCACTGCAGTACTACAAGACGCTCTATTCTTTATGACAACTCCAATAACAGCGACAAACATTTCACATATTTAAAAAAAAGTACATTGGAGATCTAGAAGCTGCGCTGAGCGTAACTTACACACACACACGCGCACACATACTTATTGCGCCTTCCCTCCTCGCGCCCCCACGCTACAAAACCGTTTAAAACCCATAAAAGCAACAATTATTAATAATACTTACAGGTTGTGATTCATAGGAGGAGGAAGCTGATCCATATACACTGGGTTACTGAGCCCTCCTTCAGGAACAACCGCTTGCGAATCCACATTTGAATTAATTTATGTTTTTGAACGATTCGTAATTAAAATGATGAGAAGAACACAGTCGGGCTATACTGTTGTGGTCTCGTTGCAAATATGAACTCTAACCACCAATTCTTCACATGCTCATCCCTGGTAAATGAAAACAAAGTGGCTGAACTTTCTTTGCATTGTAGAACACAGCGTCTTCTCGACATGATGCTATGATGAAGTATTTGAATGTGTAGACTTCAAGTTTACACTTCCGTCTGCGCGCGCAGTAACTGGGCGCGGCCAATATGTCTGTACGTCACAATGTAACAGCTAATGACTCGTTTCAAAAACAGGCAGATAATGGACTCGTTTAATGGCAGATCTGATCGTGTGTATGTATATGTATGTATATATATATATATATATATATATATATATATATATACTGCAAATCACTAAAAACAACTAAATTTACATTATTTATTGAAGGCTGATGGTAGATTGAGCACTTCAGCTATGCAGATACAATGCTAAAAAATCTCAATAATGGCAAAATTTCAGCGCATTCATCAGTTTGTTACTTGTCACAGCATATTAAAAAGTAAAAATGCACAAAATCAACTTTTCGCCCACACCAACAACCGATAAAGTTCTTTTTATGTACCGCGCGCTACGGTTTCGGAGTAGCACGGGCAAATTACCTGCTGTTGCTGCTTACTAGCTTACGTTACAAACAAATATCAAAAGGAAAAACCAGGCGCTTTTTGTTTTGGGTACACAATCGATATTCTTAAAAGACGAGAGGTGTTTGGAGCGCATCTAAACAGTGAATCCATGTCTAGTGTAATATCTGGATATAGCTGACGAATTCAATGATGGAATAAAAACATCACCTAGTACTTCAGCAATGTTGTCAACTAGCACTGGATAGCCTACCTGAGGTAATTTTGTAACAATGCTAAACTGCATAATATCATTGTGAATACTTCTCACCGTTTATTCCCAGGATGCTTTCCATATCCATCTTTTTAACAGTAGCCTATTATTGAAAAGTGGGTTTGACTTGTCAAACAGTTGAGGATTTTATTTATTTATTTATTTTTATTTTGTACTTTGATGATTAACTTCTCTGCAATATCATCTGCCATTTTAAATGCATGAGTCTGATTGGTTGTCAGTGTTTTATCATTGGACAGCTGGAAAAAAATCGTTCTGAAAGTGATCCCA
Organism: Hybognathus amarus; assembly: GCA_030378365.1. Classification (NCBI taxonomy): domain Eukaryota; kingdom Metazoa; phylum Chordata; class Actinopteri; order Cypriniformes; family Leuciscidae; genus Hybognathus; species Hybognathus amarus. The sequence goes on from JAQIUQ010005079.1 coordinate 9,109, forward strand.
ACGATCATTGTTCCTCATATCTTATCGTTATAGCTGTGGTGTGAACTCTGTTATTCTTTAATATGGAGAACGATTTTTAGAATGATATATTTATAGTTATCGTGCTTGGTGTGAACGGGCCTTTGCTACTGTGGTGCTTCATATAACAAGAGTGTATTAAAGCTGACTGACATTATCACTATCAGAGTGACGAGCCATTTGACCCATCTAGACTGGCTTTCCCAGCTACAGAGCCAGAAACTCAGTAAGAAAGAGGAGAATTGATGAGAGAAGAGGAACCTCTCTCTCCTTTAACAGAAAAGTAAGGGACTATAATTCTTCTCTCAATCAGGGCCACAGTAGGACCCAATGGTAAGACATGCAGTGGATCAGGGCAGTATTGTTCAGCGACCCCTCTCTCTCTTATGGCTGTCAGATGCTCTCTTTTAATGTGCCTGTTTTGAGGGAGATTAGAGCTTGGGTGATGGGGGTGTTTGGCGGGCCGGCGTCCCGGTTTCTTTGAGAAGCTTCCGTGTGGTGAATGTATGCGCTGGGCTATTCCATTAGTGTCAGGATGATTGTGTCCCTCGCTGGAACAGCCACACAGAGCTAGTCAGCAAGCAGGAAATTTCGATTGGACCGTCGGCCAGTCACAAAGGATCAAACGGCGCGTCTGCTCTGCTGTTAATACTGGGGAAGAATGCAGTGACCCAGGTCTCAGAGGCGAGAGTGGAGGACTTCATCTGCATTCCTCCAGTCTATGATGGTATAAAAGCCTTGAAAGATTGTAATTCTGATTAGTTTGCATATATTTAAGTTAAGATGCTTGTACAGTATATCAAATCTGTCTGCACTAATGCTGTGGAGGACTGTGTTTTAAAGTGATTCAAACCAGTACCTCATCTTTGTGAAATTATTGTAAAGACTAGAGATGCACCGATACTAAATTTCTCCGCTGATGCAGATAGCCACACTCTAAAAATGCTGGGTTGTTTTAACCCAACTTTGGGTCAAATATGGACAAACCCAAACGTTGGGTTAAAAATGTAATTAAAAAATTTAACCCAATGGCTAGGTTTGCAATGGCTATACCCTTTTTAATGAAGTGTGACTTCCTGCTTATTATGACGCAAAATTACGATTTTGGGTCAGAAGAGCGTGACGCTTGCTTTTTCTGTCCGACTGAACTTTTTACCAATTAATAAACATCAAAATGAATAAAATTATAACATGTATGTCTACCACCTCCCTTATACATATGCCCACTCTTATTTCTTTAAAAATAATTGGTTTATTGGCATTTTCTGCCACCTGAAGTGTGAAAACATCATGTGGGGCGACCGTCCGGCCTTGACTTCTGTTTGGACAACTGGTTTTAAATCAAACTAAAATAATTTAAATGTAATACTTTGGCATAATTTTAAACTTGTTTTCCATTGATTGACAAAGTTATGAAACATTTGTACACACATTTCAATCATAATAAACAAACAAATCTTGTCCAAAGATGTTCGTTGTCTGAAATATCATCTGGGGCGACCATCAAGAAAATACTAATAAGGGACTTATATTTTGATAATCGTCTCAAAGAGGATGTAGCATCAACCAGCCTCATGGTGAGGGTCCCACAGAGACAACTAGCCGGTGAGTAGTCACTCTCATTTTTACAAACAAATCCTCTTTAAAACTGCTGCAGTGTATACATCACATTTTGATATCATGTGGGGCGACCAACCTAAAACTGTAAATTAAAAGTTTTATACGCAAATCTTTATTTTTAAATTTGTAAATTGTAAATTTGTCAGTGATATGTGGTGAGAAGAAGCTAGCTTGGGTTCTATAGCTATGCATTAGCCTGTTATACTTGATTAAACTTGAAAACATCATCTGGGGCGACCAAGCATCATGTGGGGCGACCGCCACTGATTGCTTAAATGATAAACACATATCATGTATTTGTAGTTTCTGGATGCAAATGTTTTCATTCATTATATGCATTTAGTAGTTTTAAATAACTTTCTACATTTCACCACATATTTTTTCTAAATTTCAATAATTTCCATCCTACTTCAGAGAGGACTAAGCTTACTTCTTTTTGATTATTATGTATTTTTTATCAGAGAAATGTGTGAATATTAAGCATTCATTCTACTTTTTCCAATTCTTTTTCTAACTCTGTGTATGTTTAAATATACTTTTTTTCTAGATGGCCCCACTAACAAGCAAAGAAAAGACTGCTCACTACAGGCAGCGGAAAAGGCTGTTCAATGTGTCTGCAGAATGCTGAAATGTTCAACTGTTAAATGAAAATAGTAATGAAAAGGCAAACATTGTATGTTTAAGTGATTAATGAAATGAAAATGATAAAGGAAAATGCTGTTCAATGTTATGTCCAAGCGTTTAATGCATTTGTATTGAAAATTTCAATATGATGGTTATGTGTCAAATTAAATAGTGAAGAAACTGTTAATGTTATGAAATGTGTCAAATGAAATGGATATGCTGATTCTTCATAAAATGTAATTAAATATGCTGATTCTTCATAAAATTTAATTAAATGTGTTTTAACTATCAAAATCATTGAATAGTCTTAATTGCCTGCTGTTTTTCATCATGTGATGCGACCACTTGTCATGTGGGGTAACCAGCCATATTCAATTCTGCAGTAAATTCAAAAAATAATGTCTGTCCATTTTGGTTGAAATATATTTCATTGGTATAACATCAATAAGTGGATACTATATCTACACATTTTAAATCAGTTTTATAGATTATATGAGTAAAAAAAAACATTTAATTGCTTTATGAGGATGACACTGCCATTATAGATAAAAATGTATTTAACATCATTTGCAATAAATGAAAGGACACATGAGTATATCTTTCTTAAACAGTTCAATTAATCACTGATACTTCTTAAAATATAACTTATGTAAAAGAAATCGATTAATTTTAAGATAAATTAAAGTCGACCAAATGACTTTAAGGTCATTGCCCTATTCATTTGAGTTTAAAAGCACTAAAATATCTTTGTTTGAAGTTCTCACACACATGCATGTGTAGACTACACTCCAAATGTTTAGAAAATAGACAAATATTTTATTATTTCAAGTAGTTTAAAAATGGGCCTCTCAAAGGCCTTATACGTCATTGACCCTTTTACGTAATAATAAGCAGAAAGTAAAACACTTAAATCCTTATTTCTCCCATCTCAGGGAAAATAATGGAATAACCCATGACCATCCAAAAATATGACTGGGTTTCTAAAGATACAAAGCTTAATGCAAATGGGTGAAGTGTCCCTTTAATTTGATCTTTTGTCCATGTGAACTACACAGGATGCTTTTACAGTTCTATAATTGCATATGCCACCTGGGCATTAGAATATATGTCATGGTTATGTAAATGATACATACAGTCGTACATAATAATAGTCTACGTAATATTAAATTTTAACACACAATGAAAATGAGTAAGAAAAATGTATAGGTTTCAATATTCATACTACGTTTATATGACTCATTAAAGCCATGACGTTCGTAACACGCTATTATTATCTTTGAGATATCAACCACTGGTCGATAATGTTTGTATTCTAAGTAACAACTGGTAAAATGGTTTGAGTAACAACTGGTAAAATGTAAGCCTATGACATAAAAACCAGAATGATACTTAAATATTCTCTTCTCAGCCATGTTTACAGTCCCTGAGCAACATGACATCATGACTTTTGCGTAAACATACACGCAACTTCAAGTCAAGTGGCGTGTTATCTATAAGCATTTTCATCCATAGCATTTTCAGCTATCCGCGTGTGTATGCATGTATGTCTACTCCATTAACGTCTGAGTGATTCCGAGTATGTACACGGCTTTAAATGTCCGAGCGAAACGAAGCAAAATGTACATCTACATCTGGAGAGAGATCTTTTTTTTTTTTTTTTCTAGGATGGTAAGGGAACACTCATAAATGCTATTAACCCCAGTGACGGCTAGTTACTAGTTACTAATTACCTCTTCAACAGTGTAATTAGATTACTCTACTAATTACTCTCTTTAAAAAGTATTTAATTACTTTTAATTACTAATTACTTTCAAAATCCCATAATACAAGGATAGACATGAATCTGTTTTAATTCTTTCAAATAAATACTATAAAATTGCATGAATTATCCTTAAACTGACCAAGGTGGAGAAGGTTACATTATAAAAAAACTACTTTTAACATCAGACAATACATTTTGATGTTTAACCCACTATTGTGTTATGTCTGATCTCATGACATTTCACACTTTTTTCATACATAGTTTACAATAATTCATTCGAATTTGTCCAAATTCGAGTCGTAATATTTAGACACCTCATAAAATGCACATTAATTGCTGTCGAGATTGGATTGATCAGAAGTAACTGTAATTAAATTACAGATAAATTAAGAGTAATCCCTTACTTTACATTTTCAAGGGAAACGTAATTAAATTACAGTAACTAATTACTTAGTAATAAGTTACACCCAACACTGGTCATATATTTATATACAGTAATAACGTTAAGTCAGACGCCGTTCATAAACATGCTGAAAAGCGATTATGCGTGTTGATAGCACACCAAAAATGGAAATACGCGAATTGGCGTGTCATACAGTACGCAATTTCATCAGTCAGCCGTGAGCGAAATCCCATCCAATTTCTGATTGCCATTTCGCAAGGATTCCTGAGTAGTTAAAGTGCGTGGAGCCTGCATCTATACGGGCTTCGCTGGAAACCCCTTCAAGGGTACAAAGGGGGCGCTACTGAGCACACTTCAGAGCATCAAAATTCTAAATGGGACGGTCTAGGGACTCGTAGACTCAGCGATCACGCACAATTGTAAGTTTTAGATTGACAGGATTTAATCGGCACTGGTCATTGGGTGTCTTTAAATAATCGCCCAATGGCTGATATCGGAAATAATAGCTTTGATCGGCCGATTCCAATTAGTGGCTAAGGCCAGATTCACATATAGCACCTAAAAGCGCATAGAGATGCTGGGCGCGCCGCATTCACCTTTTCCAAAGCGCTAGGGCGGTTGCGCTCCGGTTGGTTCTTGGCACGTGACCTACTGTGCGCTTATGGTGAGCTTGCGGCATTCTGAAAAGTTGAGATGTTTTTATCTCGATGCGGCGTGGATGAGCTTGGAAAAAACTAGCACGTTGCACTGCGACCACATCGCTTCCATTATGAGCGTGCCTACATTTGAAATAACTAACTTGAGCGTGCAAAAGACGCGATATGTGAAACAGGCCTTAATACACCTCATGTCTCATGGCAAGTATTCGCTGAGTTTCGGTTCATTTATATGACATGTTTCAGAAAGAAGCTCACAGAGACTGAGACGGAAGAAAGCATGGCTGTTTGTTTTCTCTATTTTACAAAAGCACAAAGTTTTGTTGTTATTGTGAGTGTACGCAAATAAAAGTAGACCCTTTTGTGATGTATTACTTGTTTCTGTAAGACACATATTGACAGTATTTTAAGTTCTTTTTGCCGTTCTTGGGAAAAAAAATAATTTGCCAATATTTGTTACCACACAAAAATATTAAAGCCAAAACTTTCATGCTTAAGCTATAACAAGCTTTTATGAAACGTTTGGCTATCAGGCGTCATTTACAGTAAGTGCTTCCTGTTGGGCAAGGCTCGCTGGTTACAAGGCTGTTGATATTCAATAGCTGATGTCTGTGAGCTGGGAATCTCTCGCTGACAGCTGCTTGGCAAATACCACTCCATAGTGAGAAATGGGATGGGAAGAGTGGCCACAAAAGGTGGTGAGAAAGAGTTGTTGAAACTAGGATCAGTAAATAAAGTCACATGAGGTGGGAGGGGAATACCTATACTGTACTGAATTATGCGATCTGATGAGATCTGAAAAAGAGCAAGACTTTGCAAAGATTTGATGACCGGTTCTGCAATGCAGAGAATGTCTTAATGAGGGTCCATTCAGAGAAGAGAAATACCTATGGATTTGAACTTGACAAAGACTTCTTTCAGGAGACCCTCGAAGCTAGAAGAATAATGGTTTGACTGTGAGGGGGAAACTGCACTCTCTCTGTTGCCACTTTCTGTCTCCTTCCTTAGAATACGCCTCTACAAGTCCTTTCAAATGCTAATGTATATAGGGGACAGGAATAAGAGAGGGGTAATGTCCAAGCTCGAACTCTTGTTGTAGATCTTTCTCTGACTGTTAATTCTTCAGAGGCCCTTTTTGGGACAGAGAGCTCTTTCCGAGGCGAAAGGATATGCATAAGAAACGTGACCTTCAGAGACACGGCAGAAAGGAAAGGTGAGGAAGGTGAAGATGATGACTGGAAGCGCGAGCTCACGCCTGGGCTTAGCTCTGCCTGGCTGCCCCGATAGACCCTGAAGAGTGCAGCTTGTCTTGTGACAGGTGCAATTCCCCACGGGAGCCGGCCCAAGACTGGCTGCGCGCTCTGTAATGCGGCGTGGAAAGTGCTAAAGGATTTCTCAAACTCGAGCGTGAATTCTTCAGAAGATTATTCATGCACATAAGCAGTGTTAAATGTTAATTATGTTGAACTTTAAAGGATATGGAGTGTTTCGACTGGAGGCCCGAGGGTTTGGAGATTGCAGGCAGCTTAGCCCCGGGGCGGCCGCTGTTTCGTACAGTGCCGTCTGAAAATAGCACTTCATGTTTTTAATACCTTCCACTTGACTGGACCTCGTCTGTCTGGCTTTAGCGAAAGGAAGGCTTTTAGAGCATTTTAAGTGCTTTGGAATCCAGTGCATTTATAGACTTTTTGCAAAAGCATGTTCTGTTTTGACTTTGTTTATCTTCAGATGTGCTATACCAAAAAGTGCTATTCACAGCGAAGCCATAGAAGAACCATTTTTTGGTTTGACAAATAATCTTTTAGTGAACAGTTCTTAAAATAACCATTTTGCTTCCTAGTGTGAATGTAAATAATATTATAAAGAAATGTTTGTGCTTTGGAAAGGTAAAGGTTCTTAAGGGAACTGTAGATGCCAATAAAGAAGCTTTATTTTTAAGAGTGGGCTTGCTGATTATAGTTTGTTTATATGCAGTTATTATTGCCTATATCCCTCCTTTATTGGGTAATGTTGGCCCATTTTCTTCCATTTGCAATAATTTGATTGCATTAAAAAGAATTATGAAAAAAATATATATTCCTCTGGCAGATGAAGGACATTTTCCTATTTGTTAGTAAGTGAATGTTATTTTGCACACACACACACACTATATTTATACTTCCATAATTGTAATAAATACATGAATAATATATAAATTAATGAATATAAAAATGATGCAAATACCACCTGTAATATTTACAATCATAAATATTTATATACTGTAATTATTTTAAAAGTTTTGTTTAACTCTGTTTTGTTCAAATTCACATTCATTTTAGTTATTATTAATTGCACAATTAAAAATAATATTATATTTAACAAAAATGTTTTCTGACTTAAAGGGATAGTTCACTTTGAAATGAATTTTTGATTTATCTTACCTCAAGGGCATCCAAGATGTAGGTGTCTTTGTTTCTACAGTATTTTTAATTTTGATGTTTTTAAATAATCGTTCTTGTCTGTCTCATATAATGGAGGTTTATGGGGTCCACCTCAAAGTGCATGCACAGAGAAGTCCAAATTAAACATGATTTAATGACTCATAAATGTAAGTACATATTGATGGCCTAAGACACAAAACAAGTGGTTTGTGTGAGAAAACGAACAGTATTTATATCGTTTTTACCTCCTGTAATCACAGCCACGTCCAAGTACTCTCAGGGCGAGGGCGCTTCTATCTGCGCAACGTCATTCATTGTTTACACAGAGATTTCAGAAGTGTTACCCTTCACTATGACGATCTAAACATATTTAGATTTTGATATATCAACAGACAACGTTAATTTTTTCGTATTTTTTTTTCGAGATCACTTCCGACACTTTACGGCGCATGCGCATACCGAAGCGCCCGTGCCTTCAGATCAGTTGGACGTGGCTGTGATTACAAGAGGTAAAAACAATATAAATACTGTTCGTTTTCTTACACAAACCGCTTGTTTCGTGTCTTAGGCCATCAATGTGTACTTACATTTACGAGTCATTAAATCATGTTTAATTTGGACTTCTCTGTGCATGCTCTTTGAGGTGGACCCCATAAACCTCCGTTATATGACTGACAGACAAGAACGGTTTAACAGAAAAATATCAAAATTGAAAATACTGTGGAAACAAAGACACCTACATCTTGGATGCCCTTGAGGTAAGCTAAAACATATAAAAAATTAATTTCAAAGTGAACTATCCCTTTAAGGAAGTAAGTACTTTTTTTGCTTTTTTTGTACAAAAATTCCATTTAAGTTTTAAATTTCCACATTTTTCATATTTCAACATTGCCCTATTTTATATATTTTACTATATTTACATTTTTTATTTGTTGTAATGTTTGATTTTAGCATCGAGGTCTACTTTGCATGACAATTTGATTAACTTTTTCTTAACTTAGCAATATATTGCATGTATGAAAGCAATCCACTGCATCTATTATGCTTTTCAATTCTGCTAATGGACCCCCAGCACTGCCACATTTTGAATGGCTTGGAGAATCACCGAGATAATGAGATTAAAACCCAGATAATGTCCATCTGAGGCCACAGAAATGTCCTTACCTTGCAGTTGCACAATCTCCCTGTCTCCTGATCGCAATCTTGCACATCATGTTACTCTAAATGTGAACGAGACTCCTAACAAATTGCTGGCATTGGCTGTTTCGTTAATGAGGTCCAAATAGACAAACCTGGAGTAGATCACATTTAAAACTCAAGCATGCCAGCTGCATCTGTCGACCTCATCAAAGTGAGATAAGAGACGCCCACTCTCCCAATGAAAGAGGCTTGTGGCTTCAGGGATCAGGGTAATTAAGCTAGCTAATAGTGTGTGACTAATTACGATGATAGTTCATTCTTGCGAGCTCTCTCCACAAAGCAAACAATGGTGCAGTGTCTGTGACGAGGATCGTCTTTTCATGTCTGCTTTTGTCTTTGCACTGGATTTGTTGGCGTCTCTTCGATGGCTTCCAGCACAGAAAAACTCTTGCTCTTGCAGAAGCACTTGAGCCGTGATGTGCTCCACTGGGTGTTGAGAGCCCGTCGGCAGGCCTGAAACTACTACTATTCAAATTTTCGATGTGGTGTAGTGCTGGGCGGTTTGACCAAAAATTGATATCAGCGTTTTTTTTCAAAATTATAACGGTTTTTCGGTTTATGACGTTTTTTTTTCATGCATAGTCAGGTGTTCAATGCATTTTCTAGAGGAATTACTGCAGTAAATTGACTTAGGATGGTCTATTTTACTGTCATTGGTGAATATTGTAGAATAATTCCACACTAGTAATACAGGTTTGCATGGCCCCAGAAAATTATGCTGTTGTTTACAAATAAGAGCCATTCATGATTCTTGAAGTGAATCAAAATGCAAAGACAACTGCAGTCAAAATACAGAACTTTTATTTTAAACAACACAATTAGAACAACTTGGAATACTTTTGCTAGTTCAAGTACAAATTCAGGAACATTACGTGCATTCAAGTAAATATAAAAGGAAATCTTGTCTTGCATTGCTTTTGAGGTCTATTAAAAAAATTAAAACAAAATTATGCAACTTGCATTAGTTATTCCTTAAAAAGTATTGCTTCGAAAACCAGAACAAATATAAAATAAATAGAAAGTGCTAACTTACTTTAACCTGACTCCGCCAGATGGATTTGCTCCGCATATCCATCTGGAAACTCTTCCGTTGAAGTAGTTTTGGAAAGGGGCGAAAATACTGGTTAGCTGATTGGTTGATTTGGCCCGTCTATCACCGACATAGGCCAATCAGATCAACGAAGCATATGACGTACTAACAGAGCGACGACGAAAACAACCACAAGCCAGGCTACTCTTGCTGCTGCAGGTAAAGGCTCGTTAGCTCAGCAAATAAAACATGTCGGCAAAAGAAAAACTAAAAAAAAAACTTAAAAAAACTTAAAAAGAAAAACTGTCGCGCTTCTCGTTGCGTCACACCTCAACCCGCCTCAAAGCCAACGCTGATTGGACGTTCGTTTGGTGAACTGCTCCCAAATTTTCTTTAACGGAAAGTATCCAGACTGATCTGCGAGTGAAACCTTGAAAGCTCGCGAGATCAGGATGGTCTCACGAGGCTAAACTTATTATAAACAGGATTATCCTGTATAATGGAAACAATATTTGGCTCGACTTTTCTTTAGCTTTCCCTGTGTTACATGCTGATGTGGAGGGGCGCTAAATCCGCGGCGGACTTTAATACATTCTCGATATTCCAAGACATGTTTGCGGCTAAGGCGCTGGAGGAGCAAATTGCTTGTGTTGCCGCCTTTGGCGCGAATTTTAGCCCGACAGCACTTACATAAAATGGTTGTTTGGTCGACGTTCGGATTTTTGGAAACCAAAAAACTTCCAAACAACAGACCCGGCTCCTCTTTTTGGCACAAGTTCTTCGGTGTCATCACTGTCATGTTGTACTAATTCTTCAGCATCCATCGTCCATGTAACGTAACAGAGCGCTGCTGTTTGTTTACCCTCACTCGTCAGTGCTTAGTAGTGCAACGGGTAGAGGGTCCGTCTGAAACCGTGTCGTAATAGCCCGCAGCGTAACGGTCATTCTGAACGTTGTGTAATTAAAGACACCGGTATGGCGGTTTATCCAAAATCAAAATCGTGACGAAAATATAAACCGGTTTTCGGTTTGAACCGGTTTACCGCCCAGCACTAATGTGGTGTATTGCACTTTGTTCTGAATGCTTTACACTTGTTCGTCATGTCCCTGCCAACTGGTTGACAAATTTGAATGTACTTTCATACTGCATGTCTGCAGCGTTCCCTCTTGTTCCCCATTATCCGGAGCAGAGAGGAGGTGACGGGACGGGAGGAGATTCGAGTCGGGAAGGGTTTGACTGCTGAAGTGTGACCGAGGACTTTCACAGTCCGACACAAGAGGCCATTATGACACGTCATGTTTCTGTGCTGCTGGCTGTTATGCTGACGGCTTCAAAAAATGAAAGAAAAGGAAGGGGAAGACTTCGATGACCTTCATATAAGGAGTCAAATGAATGATTTAGCTCAGTGGGAAGCCTTGCACTTTTGGGATGCAGCGTCCATTAGCCTTCTGCAACTGACCACAGGCTGTGTGTGACAATATATCTATCTTTCGGTCTTGTTTGTTTTCTTAATTTGAAATGAATTACTTATTTATATTTTTCGACTGAATTTATTTACTATTTACTTAATTTTATGTACTATAAAAAAATAAAACATTTATTTACTTTATTTATATTTATTTGCTATTTTAGAATATATTTCAACCCGATTATCACGGGAATTTGTACGAATTTTACGAGGTGGCTAGTTCATACGACCGTTTTTTTTATTTTATTTTATTTTTTATTTTTTGCTAAATCGTACATATTTTACGAATTGGCCAATTCGTATGAATTTGTACGAATGACCTACCCCTTACCCCGCCCCTAAACCTAACCATCACGTGGGTTTAGACAAATCTCACGAATTCGTATGAGTGAGGTCGTAATGAATTAGTATGAATTAACCACTTTTTAATCATTCGCGAATTCGTACAAATTAGGTCGTGAGATAGGGTCGTATATTTATTATCGATAATTATTCATTAATTTTACTTACTTAATATATCTTTATCCATTTCATTTATTTAATGTTTATTTATTTTATTTATCTATTTCATTTGGGCTATCGACTTATTTTCATTTATTTGCGGTACTTTTATTTACTTTAATGAAGAAAAAAATATATAAATCAGTTAAATTTTAATCTTATTGATCATTATCCATTACTTCATTGACTTATTTATATATAAAAATGTAGTCAGTCAATCTGTCATTTTAAATAAGCTTGATTCGCTTTTGATTGCTTGGAGCATGGCCTTATGGGTAACTCTTCCAGTCTCTTTTTCTAGTCAAACTAGTCAGTTTTTATGCTAACATGCCTGTACTTTTGGAAATTATCCTTTTGAAATAATTTCCACATTTATTAATAGTGTCAAGTAGTTTTTTGTTAAAATTAAATATGTAGTCTTGTTAATATTAAATACTTAGTCTTGTTAATATTAAATATGTCATATTTAGCCTATCACTTTATTTTTGTCATTAATGGACAATATTGCTGACACATTCTTAATGCTCTTTATTATTATTATTATTATTATATTTATTTTCACTGTAAAAAATATTGTTGGTTTAACTTAAAAATGAAGTAACCTGGTTGCCTTCAAATTTTAAGTTCATTGAAATGGAAAAATTGAGTTAATACAATGAAGGAGATTGATTTAATCAGAAACTCAAAATATTATGTTATCTGAACCACATTAATGATTTAAGTTGATTTGACAAAAGAAAAAATGTTTATATATATATATATATATATATTTTTTTTTTTATACAGAGTACCCAATTAGGCCTACAAGGAAAACCAACAGAAATACCTGGCATTATTGTACATTGATTATGCTATTTTCGAATGTTTTTATATATTGTAGACTGTGCTAGTCATTATTTCTGTAGCTAATGATCAGTCGGGATCAGATAGCGTCTGAAAATCCAGGCATCATAGGAAGAGGGAAACTGAGATGACTGTTTAGCAAGATTCAACACTGGAATGTCCTTTACTGTAGTTGAGTCATGCAGAAGCAAATCACAGACAAAAGAACAAGTGTGATGTATCCTATTATTAGCCGCGTGCCACGGGCGTCTGCTAGTGCTAATGATCGTAGCAGAAGCTGCTTATCACCAATGTTTCTGTGAGCGAGCCGGGATCAGCGCTTCATTGATCAGTCACATACACACTCTCCTCTCATTTGGCAATACGCCACTGATCTGTGTGTGCCTGCAGCCTTTAAAAAACAATGAGCGGGTCAATGGTGGATGAGACGGCCTTCCAGCCATTCACATGATACACCTCATTAGCCATGTTACATCATGCAGAAGCAGTCAGCCGGGTCACTAACATGAGGGTGCGCAAATGTGTGGGCCTTATTTGAGTTTGGTTGTCTGTGGTATAAAATGTCTAAAAAGTTACTTTAAATGGTAATATTAATGTTTTTACTGTATTTTTGATCAAATAAATGCAGCCTTTGGTTAGCAAGAGACCTCTTTCAAAAACAAAATCTTACTGAACAAACTTTTTGAACATTCATATCATCCATATCTTTTGTCATTTGACATATTCTTCGAAGAAGACTGAGTAAATGCAGTCTTAGAAATTCATTGATCAGAAAAATGATATTTGGAGACATGCACATACATTTAGACATCAAACATGGGCAAGTCTGTAATGTGCAGAAGACAGATGAAAACTGCTATAAAGCAAAGACCTCTGAAGCAGTACTAGTCAATCTCAGACCTCTCTGAGTGTTTTGCAGAATATTTACTCACATTCATGTTTTTATAAATCTGTTTGACTCTCCTTTTTCTGCTTTTGAAATAGTCATACTGGTTCTGAATGACATAAGGATCAGTAAATATGGTGATTTTCATTTGGAAAGAACAGTTCCTTTAAAGGGATACTCCATTTTTTTTGGAAATCGCCTCATTTTACCACTCCCCAAGAGTTAAACAGTTGGGTTTTACCATTTTGAATGTATTCAGCCAATTTTCTGATATTTAGAAGAGTATCAGTAAACAGACAGTTTCTGGTCTCATTGACTTCCATAGTATATTTTTTTTCCTATATTTTTTTCCTTTTATTTATATTTTTTATTCTTTATTTTACATTATTTTATGTATTTATTATTTTTATAATTTGTATTTATTTACTGTTTTTTTATATTCATTTTATTTATTCATTTATCTGTATTTTATTTATGCTGTTTTATTTTAAAAAAATCATTATTTTTGTTCTTTTTTAATTTATTTATTTAGAATCTTTCGAATTTATTCTTTATTCTTTTTGATTTCTTCTCTTTTTATTATTTTTATAATTTTTTTCTTTATTTATTGTTTTATTGTAATGGATGTGTATAGTCTGTTAGCAGGTGTGATTTTGCTCATTGTCATGAAGTGACAGGAAGGTGACCCGTCAGTGCAGACCGGACGCTGTGAGGTCAGCCTGAACACCAGCCGTCTGCGTAACACAAGCTGTTTCAGGGTCGGTTTCACCTCCTGCATTAAAATGATGCAAATCAGTCTGGGCAGGGCAAAGAGCCTGATCCTGGATCAGTACCCCTGCAATGAGATGAATCTGTGATACAGATCCAGGCCCTCGAGGGAGGCCGTCCTGATAGCTGCATCATTGGCTCAGGGCTCTGCAGATGAGTCATAATGCAGCAAACATCAGCATGGTTCTCTGATTCGGTGACGACTCAGTTGAGGCACGAATCAGTCAAATCTCCTTTGGTCCATTTGAATTACATTAGGGATTGCTGACTTTGTTTTCAGATCTGCTTCAGTCGGGTAGCCTTAATTTACAAATTAGACCATGATTGGTAATGGCCTACAGCAGGGGTGTCCATTCCTGCTCCTGGAGGGCCACTGTCTTGCAAAGTTTAACTCCAATCCTTATTAACCACACCTGAACCAGCTAATCGAGTTCTCACTGGGTTTACAGGGAACTTCAGGCGGGTTTGTCGAGGCAAGCTGGAGGTGAGGCAAGGCAGGGCAGCATTTGGAGACCATCTCACTCAACAGTGCTTCCCAGGTGACCACAGTTACATTTACTCCAGAGTTTCAAAGTGGAAGTTAATGGATATATTACTAGTCAAAAGTTTGGAATAATGTTCTGAAAAAATTATCCAAGGCGTCATATACGATGTTTTGCAAAACCGTAAACATCCAACACATATGGCACGCTTTAGCGTCAATACGAAACGCAGATATATATGGGGCAGAAGGCGCCTCCTAGTGGTCTAACCCTAACCCTACCCCATACCCAAACCTACCAAAACCGAAGCGTCTCATATCGAACGCTAAAGGGTACCATGTGTTTTTACCATTAATTTGATAAAAAAAAACAGTAAAAACAGTCATATTGTGAAATGTAATTTGATTCCTGTGATAGTTGAATTTTCACATATCACAGTACTCAACTCAAGGTAGCTACAATATTTTTGCAGATACTCCAAGAGCTGGTAACCCAATACACAGAACAATTGTGACACCAGGATAAAATTATTCTTGATTCTGAAGCTGAAAACAGAATTATTTTAGACAAATATGCTTGAACTCTTTTACTGACTAGATATTTAAAATAATAGGCCAAGTTTTAGCTGGTAACATAAGACATTTGGCATTATCAGGACCCACAAATATTCCCCCATTGCATTGTTATACATTATATTCAACATTATAACATATACTATAAATGACGTTTCACGAAAAAAGACGTTATTTGTTAAGCGTGAGCAAAAAAAAAAAGCCTAATAAATCAGATTGCGCCAGATATCTGACAGAACATACACACACACACACACACACACACGAGTCAGCGTATGATAATCATGTTTATATTGTTTGACGTTTATGTTGAGAAAAACAATAATACCTACATGCAGGGGCACCGCCAGCACTTTATGCTCGAATGAGAAGAAGGCGCTTTGCTGACAGACGTTTCAGAGACACAAAGAGAACGGCGTTCTAAGTTTCTAACAGCACTTCACGTTTCTGTTCTTACACCGTCTCCCTCAACGAAACTTAAAGGAAGTATGTCTCAAGATCATTTTGCTATTAGTTAAGTTAACATTTTGGATCACGCGGTCCAGCTGCGCTTACCTGCAGTCGTGATTCAGTGATTTACTGTTTGGATTTCATGTGATTTTTCATTGTGGTGATGATATTATAACTCCGATTAATTAATTAATTTGATCAAAAGTTATTCCATTTTGTAAGATCATTTTCAAGTAATTCCAAACTTCGCGAGGTAGACGACATTATGTGATCAAATACAGACAACTTGTTAACACACTCCACAGCGCCATCCAGTGCATTTAATTATAACTGCGAGTTTGTGCTTAGGATTTATCATGGACTCACTGCATTTACAGCCAGCAAAGCAACGTAGTAAAATTCGAATAGCATTTTATTTTTCGAATAAGTAATTACAGATCGAATATTCGAAAATTTGAATATTCGTGCACATCCCTGAGTATACACCCAACGCACATGGCACCCTTTAGCGTCAAAATGAGACACAGATATATGGCCTGAAGGCGCCTCCTAGTGGTGTAACCCTAACACTACCCCAGACCTAAACCTACCCATAACCGAAGCATGTTAAATTGACGCCAAAGGGTGCCATGTGCGTTGGATTGTCAAAAGTGTCACTATGAAGCCCTAGGATGAGAATGTGTTGTGATATCTGTATACATTCATGTTGGTTCTGTTCTGTTTACCCTAAGGGGGTATTGATGTTCTCCCTTATACAGTACATGCTAGACAGCATAGATGCGGCAGGGACTTCTCACCCAGACTGGAACCTGACTGCCAGTCAAAATTGTATGCTAATTGTCAATCGTATTTTGACGATAGTAGTCCTGACAGAAAGTAGTTTAATGTATTACTGACACTAAAACTCTGTAAACTTGCATTTTTTCCTCACACAGTCATTTTTATTTTGGGTGAACTATGCAATGCGCAATGACACTATCCACAATATTGTTGCATTTTTGTATTGTGATGTATTGTGACAATATATTGTTACACCCCTATTAAAATGGAAAAGTTATTTTAAATCAGAACAATATTTCACAATATTACCAACATGACATCATGACTTTTGCGTAAACATACATGCCACTTTCGAGTCAAGTGGCGTGTTATCTCTACGCATTTTGAGCCATCCGTTTGTATGCGTGCATGTCTACGCCATTAACATCCGAGTGATTCCGCGTGTCTGTACACGCGTCAAATGTCAGCAAAATGTAGATCTACGTCTGGGGAGCGATCTTTTTTTCCTTTGATGGTAGGGGAACACTCATAAATGCCATTAACCCCAGTGACGGCTCATATTTTTATATATACAGTAATAACGTTATATATAAGCTCATATTTTTATATATACAGTAATAACGTTAAGTCAACAGCGTTCATAAACACGCTGAAAAGCGATTATGCGTGTTAATAACACGCCAAAAATGGAAATACGAATTGGCTACTTCATGAGATCAGTCTTAAATTACTGTTTTCAATAAAATAAATGCAGCCTCGTGTAAGAGACTTCTTTCAAAAAGATTTAATAAAATGTGCACATCTTTCCATTGACGATTTCTTGAGCATCTTTTCTCTTTGTCCCAGAATCGATTTTTAATCCAATACTCTGAGGCGAAAACAGTTGTAAAAGCAGGCGTGAGAGCATCATTGTTTTTATGTGTAAATTGCATTATTAAAAATGCATGAAGAGAGTAGATATCAGGAAATCTGTCCATCCTTCGGGATTCACCCTTTGAGGGCCGTCCTGTCATGCTCATTTCCTGCATGTCTCCCTGATGGCATCATTTCAATCTCACACCAGAGAGGTAAGAGAGGTGTGAAGGCCACAGCGTCCCCTCAAACCAGACACTTCACAATTATACCACCTGCGCATGTGTGACAGGCTCACCGCTGTCTCTTCAGATCAGCACTCTGACCCTGCAACACTCAAAATCCTAAATAATTGATTCAGCCGCTCTTCTGTCCTTGTGGACATAGAAATACAAAGGACTAATTTCAGTGTGCTTGCAAGACATTTTAAATCTGTATATATCGTAAATAGAGGAATCTGAGAACACCAAAATCACAAACAACTAAGATAAGGATATTTCAGGGTTCTCAATTTTTATCAAAAGCTAGTGGAGTGAGATCACATGCGGTTAGGGGAGGAGCCCCAATTAAGCCCCGTCCCCAACCCCACCCCCCATTTTACCAATTGTTCATAATTAATGTAACTAATAAAGACTAATACAGTATAATTTATCCCCACTAACATTTCCCATATGTTCAAGTAATAAGCAAGCCAAACTGGGCCAAAGCTTCTGGCCTGGTTGCAAAGTAGTTGTAGAGTTTTTGACTGCATCAATAATAATGTATACGATGGGCTAGATATCAAAATGTTCTAGCCTAAAAATGTTAGATGAGCTTTTTTCCCTTCTCCATCACAACTTGTTGGTTACCTGAGTAACGACAACAATGTTCCGTCAACTTCTGTGTGTTTGCGCGTCTATGTATGAACGCAATCTGTCCTAGAGATTTGTGCTGGTGGCAGGAAACTTCACTTTGTGTGCCTACGGCTCGTATACAACGTAATATATAGAAAATTTCCAAAACAGTGTTGCCAACTTAGCGCCTATGTCGCTATTTTCAGCGACTTTTCAGACCCCTTCAGCGACATTTTTTTTTAAAAGCGACTCAGTGACAAATTTAGCAACTTTTTGAACAAACCTCAGTAACCTCCAAATATTGCCAGTACTGTCCTATGAGTGCGAGGTCTTGCTTTCTCTCTGTCGTCACTCTCTCAGAAGAGCGCGCGGCTGCTGACAGACGTGAATGAGCGCTGTTTTTCACGGACTTACCACTTAGATTGAAAGACTTTAGTTAGACCAGGTAAATTTTCTTTTCTTGTGCTTATTACTTTTTAGGCTTATACTCACTATCACAGAGCTTTAGCTCAACTGGTTCCCGAACTCTCTCAATTTATGATGTTCCACATATAGGCCTATAAACAATTGTGTCCTATCATAGCTACTCGTTTTGTTGTCTGACAAAAAAAAAATAAGGAATGAGAATGCTTTATTTGACATTCGGCTATATTATATTAAGTAAAGGATTCATTTACAGAGAAAACACATTAGGTAGACAGAATGTAAGTATGAGGCGATGCCGTCATTGATATGCTAATTGACGTATGACGCCATCTATCGACTTTTAGGCAAGGCGTTAGCTACTTTCCTTTGAAAAATTGGCAACAGTGGTCCAAATCATTTAGCCTTGGCAAAGATGGAGAGACTCAAGAAGAAGTGACAACATGTAGAAGCTTATGTGGAGTTAACTATCTTCTAGTCATTGATTAGCATATTCTGTCATGATAATCTATAAATTGCGTTCCCAGGGGTGGGGTTTATGTAAATTTTAGGGCTAGTGATGGCACTAAATGTGAAGAAGCTCTTTAGTCCCTACCAGCCATTTGTTGTAGTCCTTAAAGGTGCCATCTGGAACTAAAAATCAATACATATTCCATTTTCCATAACAGATGGGGGCAGTATACCTCCAGAAAGTGAGTTGTGCCGTGGCCGTGCACACTCGCGTCTTGCAAACAACACAAGTGAGCACTGTTTTGCTCTCTCTTTCTCCGCATATTATTCAAAATCATTTGACACGATTGTAAAAGGTTGGAAGTCCGCAGTTTTCAGATTTTTTGAGATCAGAGACTCAAGGAACAACATCTAAACACTAAATGATGAAGACCGTCTCATAGATGCCTGAAAAACAAGCTGGTGCATTTCGACAATATGGGAAAATAAAAGCCCGGGCAATTATTTTAAGTTTACAGTATTCGTTTTGTTCATATTACACTTTTATTGTTAGTTTGAATTAATTTGACAGACAGCATTCACTGATGTTGATCAAGCTAGCGCCATTCAGAGCTGCCAACTCTCACGAATTTACCATGAGACACGCAATTGACACTTAGCAAGCAGGTTAGTTAAGCTCTCAGATTCTGTCAATTTTATTACGCAATTCAAACAATAAATACCGTTTTGGCGCTTGTACATGTTACACCACAGATCCCTAGCGCATGTGAACCGATCATCTCTACTAGCTAATGGAAAAAGAACATGAACACTGTTGAAAGATACAGTATGCTACAACTTACCAAAATGTATTCCTCATGCATAATGTCGACCAATCATTTTTGAACTCTTCCCTGAACTGAAATGTAGTAGTGGGCTGTACTTCCACACGACTGACCTCAGGTTCAAGTACACACAAGCCGCGCGAGTTCACTCGTCTATTGCAGTATCGCATACCGCCTCCCATGGCCGAAACTGGTATTACGACACCTGCCGGGCCGGGGCTAGTAATTTAGCATGCTAATTTAGGTTTATAGCTCAGCAGCACTATAACTTGTCAGTTTTTAATGACATCATTGCACTTATTTCTTCTCATTCTTTTGATGCGTGTAGCTCATTTTCTGGATATTTTTACCTCAATTATTATATAAGGCACCTTTAAAAAGCAATTTCTGTAAAATATCTCCCTTTGCTTTGAACCTTTGAGCATTGTAACTATGCAGATGTTGTTTATGCTGAAACAACAACATTACACACTAACTAAAGTTAAGAAAGCGAAATCATAATCCACCACTTTAATTTAATGACAGTAAGGCTTTTTCCATACAAGCCCTCTCCTTTCTTTTTCTTTGTCACTGCCCTTTCTTTCCCCATCTGCCCTTCACCATGTCGTCTTCTCACGCTGCGTCTACATGTGCTTCACGAGCCACCAAAATAGCTTTCCTTCATATGGCGTGAGGGTTTGAAACCCTCTGCTCGCGTCCATGCTCATCTGCTGGCAACCTTGCTTACATAACTCTCCCTCGGTTCCCAAGACAATGGGAAAGACGCAAACAACGGGGGTAAACAAACGCGTGTCCTACTTTGAAAGAGCAGAACGGCGGTGTGGAACGCAGCTCCTTCTTGTCCGCTCATCTCTCCGGCCCTGTATCCTAATTTGCATATTCAGTGCAAGACTACAATCAGTGCATCCCAGTTGAGTGAAAGTGCATTTAGTTCCAGTGGGTTCTAGAAATTTGTATCCGTGGAATACTTTCAAGAACAGAAGAGAGGAGATTTCACTTTTTTTAGTTTATTATTAACATTTCCCTTCACAAAACGTGATGTATCCAGAGCTTTAGGTTGTTGCATTTTTCTGTTTTGTAGCAGAAGGTTCATGCATGCTTTCCCTGTCAGCAGACAGATGACATCAGGGGCCAGTAATGTTTGGAGAACCTGTGCCCAAGAGGGCCCTATTTACAGACACTGATGTCTCAGTCTATGGAATGTTGTGTAAACACTGGGAAAAGAACTGGTGGATCCCTTAAACCTGAGGGTTGAGACTGTCATCAGACTGCCAACACTTCATCTCTGAGCTTGTCTGAGCTTGAAAATATGCAAAGCATTTTGTCTTTTCAGATATCCAAAATCTTCAAACTCAAAAGATTAACATAAGCACAAAATCAGTTTTATTTGACAGGAATACGTGTTCATAATACTTGCCGATGTGGATTATAGATTTTTGCCCAATCCTTCAAACGTCAAAAAAAAAAAAAAAAAAAAAAGCCCACACACCAGATATACAGCGTTTGGAAACTTTAAGATTTAACTTTTAAGATTTATTTGGTCAGAAAATACAAAACTGTTTTAAAATTTTGTTAATATTTTTAGTAATCATTCTAATCTGCTAATAAAATTGACATTAAATATTATTATCAATGTTAAAAACAGGTTGCTTAATATTTTCTCTCTTTTTTTGTGGAAATGATGATACAGTGCCATTCAACGGTATTGGGTTAATTTATTCCTGAATTTTCAGCATCATTACTC
Source organism: Hybognathus amarus (assembly GCA_030378365.1). NCBI lineage: Eukaryota > Metazoa > Chordata > Actinopteri > Cypriniformes > Leuciscidae > Hybognathus > Hybognathus amarus. Next base: position 30,719 of record JAQIUQ010005079.1, read on the forward strand.
CAGTCGTCAGTGTCACATGATCCTTCAGAAATCATTCTAATATGATGATTTTATGCTCAAACAAAGCAAACAAACATTTATTATTACTTTCAATGTTGAAAACAGTTGTGCATTTTTATTTTCCAAGATTCTTTGAATAGAACATTCAAAAGAACAGCATTTATTTAAATATAATCTTTTTTAACATTATAAATGTCTTTACTGTAACCTTTGATCAATGTAACTCATTCCTTGATGAATAGAAGTATTGATTTCTTATTTATTTCCCCCAAAATAGAATACAAATTCCTTACTGACCCAAACTTTTTAAAGGGTAGTGTTTAATGTAACAAAAGCTTTCCATTTTCAGATAAAAGCTGTTCTTTGAACTTTCTATTCATCAAAGAATCCTGAAATAAAAATGTAAAAAAAAAAAAAACTGTTTTAGACACTTGAATAATAAACATACACGTTTATTGAGCAGCAAATCATATTAGAATGATTTTCTGAAGGGTCATGTGACAAAGAAGACTGGAGTAATGATGATAAATTCAGCTTTGATTCTCAGGAATAAATTACACTTTACTATATATATTCACAAAGAAAACAGCTGTTTTAAATCGTTATAATATTTTACAATATTCATGTTTTTTGTTGTATTTTTAATCATAAAAATGCAGCCTTGGAGAGCAAAAGAGACTTCTTTCTAAAAACATAAAAAAATATCTTACCAATCTAAAACTTTTGACCGGTAGTGTATATATATATATTTATTAATACAAATATATAATTTTGAAGAGAATCTGTGGAATTATTTCAACTTTTTCTTCCTCCTTTAGCACAGTACAAAAATGTATTCAGTGCACAGAGGTTTTTGAGCCACAGACACTAAGAATTATAACTAGAAAACACATTAGTTAGGGACATATTGGAGAATATTGTCTATAAAAATAGCTTTTTGAATGCGTAGCAGGACTATGTTGTGTGGAGTTCTTAAGTCTGCATATTAATGGGCAACAGAGAATAAAAGTTGGATTTAAATAGTAGCAAACCTGTCTATTTTACCATAACACACTTGTTTGGACAGCTGAAACGGATTTCAAATGAACCCCCAGTTTTCCCAAAGACAATGATTTAAAGTGATAGCGTCCAGAAGAGCAGTACTGACCCATAGCTCCATTTTCGTAAAAGCACAAGCAAGTTTTATGTTGTTTGGTTTTCTTAGTTGTAGACTTCTAAAGTCTGCGTTTGTTGACAGAACATTGACCCGCAGAGTATCCTGTTTTCTGCATTTTTCACTGTCAGCCTTGACCTGAAACCAGCGAATATTTTGAGTGTTTTCTCCACCCCACTTCGGCTTGTAAAACTCGACAAAAAATCTCACATAAAAATGCCTTTAAGTTTGAAATGGTCTCTGAGAAATCATTGTGCTTACAGCATGAATGCGCCAACTAATTGTTGAAAACCTTTGAGAAAAGTAGACTTTTTTTGGGAAATTTTTGCCATGAGTAATTCCACAGGCCTGTCTCATCATAAACAATAACATGAGAGACACAAACACTCTAAACATCCTTCAGAAAGTCGTCTAGAAGCTTAATGCGTGACCTCTGCCTCCTCCCCAGGGGTGTCTGTGCAATTCTTTGTGTGTGTGTGTGAAGCCACACACCACTAGGCTTCATGCCGTGTTCAGGCCTTTAAAAGCAGGCCAACATAGGCTACTGTCAATCGCATACACTGGGGAAATTAGCGGCTGGTGTCGTCCACTTATTCTGTCACAGACGTATTGGAGCTAATGGAACATATTGATCTCATGTGCCGCTTTAATTAAATGTGAGATGGGTTATGAGGCTAGTGGTATGCATAGCGGGCTCGAACCACAGAGAGGGTGAATTCAATGAAGAGTCTGAATGCTGCTTTGTGCCTGTTTTATCTCTAGCTCTCATACTGTACAGTAAATCGAGCTGGGCCGGTGCCAGTGCTTCTTGGATATGTGTGGGTGGCTATAATTATAATTGATAGCTGTTATATAATTAAAGTTGTCTTATGAAAGGAAAGTCTTGCTACATGCTGTGACTATCTTGTTCCCTCTTATTTTATAAAGCCCAAGAGTGGAAAAAATATGCACACTATAACTTAAAAGGAATAGTTCACTTTTCAAAAAGCTTTTGCTGATAATTTACTCACCCCCATGTCATCCAAGATGTCCATGTCTTTCTTTCTTCAGTCGAGAAGAAATTAAGGTTTTTAATGAAAACATTCCAGGATTTTTCTCCATAATGCACTTTACTGGGAACCAAACGGTTCAAGGTCCAAAAGACAGTTTTAGTGCAAACTTAACAATCGTTCGCTAAATAAGTGATTTGAATGGCTTCAAACGATTCCAGACAATGAATAAAGGTCTTATTAAGCGAAACAATCACTCATTTAAAAAATAAATCACAAAGTTTAAGTTTTAGAAGCTCAAATGCTCGCCTTGCTCTGTTCTGTGATGTCACGTTCATGACTCCTATTCGAAACTCATTTATCAAAATGAACAAATCTTTTTTCGAGTCAATTGTCGTTCGTTTCGTTCTTTGAATGAACCAAATGACATAAAAAAGATTTGTTGCTATTATAACCATACGTTCACACCGCCGCTGGCAAAGGCGGCAAAATTCGACTCTCGACGCCCTGACAGCGACGCCGTGGAAAGATTTGTGGATGCTCTGCAACGTATGTGGAATGTGTGATCATTTTTTACAACTGTATATTATTGTGGCTTTTGTGTTCATGGTTAAGTGCCATTATAATTTGCATTACCGCTGTAAAAAGTGTTCTAGCACAAAGATCTTGCCTATAAATCAGTGTTGCGTGCAATACTTATCTAATTCAAATGATCAACCTCCTCTATTTTCCTTTAGGAACTAATGTGGTTGGAACTAAGTTTACAGGACTGCGTTCACTGGAAATCATTGCATTTTTTACAATGGGGTAATGTTGTTAAGAATTTATACAACACAAGTCTTGATTTAATTGTTCAATTAACTTGAAAAAAGTTGCACAAATAAATACAATAGATACAAATAAAGACAAATAAAGAGAAACGTTTTTGAATAGGTGTCCTAACACTAGTAGGCCTATTCAGTAAGCCAAAGCTGGATAAAGTAATCAAATAGAGAAATATACACTGGATAGTATTTTAGTCCTTTAAATAAATTAAAATCCCAAACACTTAAAGCTCTCTTTTCTTGTTTTGGCGACAAAGTTGATGGCCCAGTCACATGATTGCTGCCACTCTAAGAGCTAGTGTGTGGATTCTGTGTTCAATATACTGACATGATTTTATGCTATTAAAAAGACAAAACCGACTATGTTTCAGAGTATACTCACAAAGACCGAAATTGACAGTTTAAGTGTTAAAGCAATATAACTAATCCGTAGAACAATAACTTTTCTTCCTGGCCAGCTGTTCTTGAAGCGGGACTTTCTATGAATGTTCACAGAAATCATCCACAGAGAGCGCGGGACACTGAATTAGTTTAAAATCGCTTGAATGTTTAAACTGCTAAGCTTAAAAAGACGTGCAAATGGTAAACTTTATTCAAGAATGCACTGCTGGTCCGATTGTGCAAGTGAATATTCCGTGCATGTCCCTGAACGCGATTGTGTATTATCGCGGCAGCAGCTTGATGCACTTCCACAACACATTTTGAGAGAAGAGAGGACGCGAGCACCAGCTGAACACTCACACAGTTTGTGAAATTACGTCTGGCAGATAGTTATTAAAAGAATGATTTGATTTTATAATCTGTGTGAATTACGATTGCGGGAATATCCGCGCATTATAAATGGGAGAGTCTACTGCAGGTTATTTGAGATATGTGAGCAACACCCAGTAACTATAGTAACAGCATGAGAAGACAGCGCTCCGTCTGCAGTGAGCACTTGGTCGATTCAATTTCAGGCATTTTCTTAAGTTAACGTTACCCTGATAGGCTAGTAATAAATGGATACACGCATACAAAATATAAGCCATATTTGGCAAGACCAGTGCGCCGGAACCGAGACAAGTCTGAATACCAGCGGTCCGAGAACCTTTGGTCTCAGAGTCCAAGACCGGATCTAAATATACTACAGCCCTGGCTTGCAGTTCGACCTTGTCCATGAGATGTTAACCATACACTGTAAAAAAATATCTGTGATTTTAACAGTAAAAAACTGTAAAAATGCTACAGTGCAAAACTGTTAATTGGTAAACAGAAAGTTTCCGTACTATACACGGTAAATAACTGTGATATAATTTTACAGTAAAATACCATTAAATTTACAGTTTTTGAAAGTGAAAAAGAACTAATCGTTGTATAATTTACAGTGAAAAACTGTAAATTGACATTCCCACAATTCCCTGTGTGACACTTCACATTTTATGTATTTTTGTTGAAATAACTATGGTTCCTCATAGTTTTATTGTTTTTTTTTCTAATCGGTTATGTACATTAGGGTTTTATGTTACATTTAATGTTGTTAAAGTAATGTTTATTGCATTTTTTTAATTTTATGTGTGTTACCATGATTGTGCTTTATGTTTAACGTGAATTAACGGCATGTCCCTCTTTGGCTAATGTACTTTCAAGATGGAGGGCAACATGGCGACCGACATTAGAACCCCTTACCCGTATGTATTTTCAATGGCATATTATACACTCACGAGAATACTTTATTACTTGAACGGAAGTAAATATACATTAATGAGCACATATATTTTGAAAGAACTAAGTGTTTTTAGCTAAGAATAAACTAAAAGAGTTACACAGTGTAGCTTTAAATTTATTTTCTCATTTCAAGATGAGGAGAAACCACTAAAGGCTTCTGAAAGTTACAGTGAGACTTGTGCTAAAGTGTTTCAGGGGAGTTAACAGAGGCAGGGGAGACCTGTTAAAATACTACATGAGTGAAATGCTTTACAGCCTCAATTATGCACTAGTTCAGAGAGAACTGAGACAAAAACACGTTTCTGCATTTCAATTAGCAAACTGTCTCTGCATGAGTTTGCCAATGCTGATACTGCCAAACAACTGCATTCAAAGACCAAACATCTTAAACACACAAGGGGAGGCTGAACTTGCAAATGTGTTTTAAATTCATGTTCATTATAGCACGTACATGTGATTTTTAGACCGCAAATGCTGCTAAAGTTCACTTGAATTCTCTGTTCATCAAAGAATCCTGAAACAAATAGTTACCCTTTCCCCAAAAATGATTAACATCGTTAATATTAACAAACCGGTTTTAACATTGATAATAATAAAAAAATATTTCTTAGAGCACCAAACCAGTATTATAATGATTTCTAAAGGATCATGTGAAACTGAAGACTTGAGTAAAGGCTGTAAATTTAGCATTCATTACATTTTGAAACCTAGTTTGAAAGAAAATGGCATTAAACAGGAGTTGCAATAGGTTTTCCTTCCCTATTGTGAGGTATGGTTGAAGCAACTTAAACAAGAGAAATGTCCGGGAATTGATTGGATGGCGTGTGGTTTGCCATTGGTGTGATTTGATGTGAGTAACAAAGTACATTTACTTGAGTACTGTTCTTTAGTACACTTTTTTGAGTAGCCAATCTGTACTTTTCTTTGAGTATTATTTTTTTCTGGAAACTTTTTACTTTTAACGTCACTATACATTTTTGCTACATTTTGCTTGCAGATGTTGGATTTTAGTTGGAAATGAAAAGTTCGAATTGACATCAGAAAATGATATAGTGCTTATCAATTTGCGCTTTTAAGGTAACAGCCATTTGGGTGTCCAAAACAATTGTGGACGTTATAGAGAGCGCTTACGAGTCGCTCACACCGCCGCCGAGAGCGGCAAAATTCGCTCTCGCCGCCTCCAGCGCTGTGGAAAGATTCGATGGACGCTCTGATGCGCGTGACGTGAGATCGAATGAGAGATCTTTAAAACTGTATTTAGAGGGCCGCAAAGCAAACAAGCATGTCGAGTCGTTGTTTTCGCAGAAAATTTATCGATGGAAGGAAATAACTTTAAAATTATAGTGACATGTTTGCTAATGAAATAAACAAATGAAAAGCCATATGCGTGTGGTGTGGCTTTTGTGTTACTGAAATTTACATTCCCGCTGAAAGTGTTCTAGCACGAAAATCTTGCCTATAAATAGTGTTGCGCACGATCTTTGTGTAATTCAAATTACTCAACCTCCTCTATTTTGCTTCAGAACTAATGTTGCCGGAACGTAGGTTTACAGGACTGCGTTCTCTGGGATTCTCTCAACGGAACACTTCTGCATTCCGATTGGTTGCCGCCGAACGCGCGTCATTGCTCCATTACCTTAAAGTTGAATTGATTTCAACTCTACTCTCGCCGCCGGCTCTGCATTGAAATTCAATGACTGCCGGCCACTTCGACGCTCTTGCCGGCGGTGGTGTGACGGTCCGATTATTCAATTCTCACATTCAATCCCACTACTGGAAATGTGTTCTTGAAATAAATTTAATATTGATATTAGGGTATAAGGGCGATTTCTGACACAACCAATATCTAATTAACGTTAATATTATTACTAGTCTTCTCTGAATAGATGTCAAACTTTTTTTTTACCTTGTAGGATGTTACAAAATAATGCACGCAAAAGGGAGTGAATATGACATAGATATATATTTGGAAGGTAATTTACCCAAGGACTGGGTTATTAAAATGCTTATGTTTTGCATATTCTTGAACCTTGTGGAGGTCTTCTTCTTTGGTGTCAGTCAGCAGGCTATGGCTGTTGTTTGAGCCCAGTCCTCAGGGCTAGACGAGTGGCCTGAAAGGCTTAATGAGTGGCAGGAGGGACTGTGCTCAACATTCTTGCCTAGCAGAGGATTTACCTTCCATTTACCCAGGGTGCTCCGTCTGTCTATCTTCCTCACCCCCTCCCAGAATCCACTGGGCTGTCAGCCACCGTACCAGATTAGAAGCTTTGAAAGGAAATTGCTGAGAGTCTAGCCTGTATCTCCTATCAAAGAGGACTGGACTACTTTAGTTGTTGAATACATCACAAATGTTCCAGTGCCCTACTGCACATGAAGTAGTTAGGCTTGAAATTGAAAATTTTCAGCACAGCTGCGTCTCAGCTCCTAACCGGACTATTCTTGCTGCAGTGCAGTGTTGTACTGTCAGTCAGTGTCAGATGTGCTAATAGCTTCTCACAGGCTCAAAAGTTAAACTTGAACTCCATAAAAACTTTTGCAAACAGAAGTGCCTCAAGGAATCAATTTTGAAATGCCAGCCTCAGTTTCCAGACGACAGCACAATTTCCTGGACTCAGCGCCCTCTATTTTAAGGAATAAAGCGGATGTTTAAAAAATAGCCACAATAAGGATAGTAAACATAGCTTCATTTACACTATTCATGAATTCCTTTGTTCATAAGAAACTAAATTCTAACTAAATATATTTCAGTTACACTTTATTTTAAGGTGTCATTCTTACATTGTCTTATATTATATGTAAGAAGTGAGTAATATTAATCAATTTTATGCACTTACTATAGGGATTAAAGGGATACTCCACTTTTTTTGGAAATAGGCTCAATTCTACAACTCCGCAGGAGTTAAACAGTTGGGTTTTACTGTTTTTTTGTTTTGTTTTTTTTAATTCCATTCAGCCGAATTTCTTCATATTTAGAAGAATATCTGGTAACCAGTTATTCTGGTCCCATTGACTTGTGTAGTATATATTTTTTTCCTACTGTGGAAGTCAATGGGACCAGAAACTGTCTAATATTCTTCTAAATATCAGAAAATTGGCTGTATGGATTGAAAATGGTAAAACTCAACTGTTTAACTCTGGGGGAGTGGTCAAATAAGCCTATTTCCAAAAAAGTGGAGTATACCTTTAAAGGGTAAGCTTCACCCAAAAATGAAAATTCTGTCAGTATTTACTCACCCTCATGTTGTTCCAACCCCGTAAGACCTTCGTTCATCTTCGGAAGACTAATTAAGATATTTTTGATGAAATCTGAGAGCTGGAAAACTCCTGCATACTGCTTCCATAGGCTTGAGGGATTGAAACTTGCCGGCCTCAAAGTTATTAAAGACTTCGTTAAAATAGTCCAAGTGACTTCAGTGGCTCAATCTTAGGTTTATCGAACGACGAGAACTCTTTTTGTGAAATAAACGACTTTATTTCAACTATTTCATTTACTTCTCTTTCTGCCTGCGAGTCAGGTTACTAGTTTAACAGCGTAAGCTTCTGTTATTGTACGTCACACGGAATCACACACATGACCAGCGTCGCCCAATAGTGAGCCAACGTGTGACATAGCTCTATGCAATCACACTATGTTAACTGACTACAGGCCCATAGAGAAGGAAAGTGAATAGTTGAAATAGTTATTATTTTTGTTTGTTTTGCGCAACAAAAAAGTATTCTCGTCGCTTAGATGGAGTTAAGATTGAGCCACTGTGTCACTTGAATATTTGAACGATATATTTAATAACTTTTCGAGGCCAGCAAGTTTCATTCCCTCAAGAAGCCTATGGACTAGTATGGAGGAGTGATCCAGCTCTCAGATTTCAGTGAAAAATGTCTTAATTAGTTTCCGAAGATGAACGAAGGTCTTATGGATTGAACAACATAGGTGAGTAGATACTGACGACAATACAAGGGTGAGTAAATACTGACGACAATTTTCATTTTGGGTGAACTAACCCTTTAAGGTAGGATTAGGTTTTGGTAGAGGTTAATTACATGTAATTATGCATAATTTACTATTATTACTATGTTAAATACATGTAACTGTATATAAGGACACTGTAAAAAAAAGTGCTTACCAGATATTTCTAATTGAAAAATTAGTGTTAGAATAGATTTTTTTTACTAAATATTATTTTGTGCAGCCAACAACAAAGTGCCTTACAAATTGTAAATTCTATGTCTGTAGGAGCAGAAAAGCAATGGATAAAATTTCTAATTCAAGAAGAGTTTCCAAAAAGGTCCCTGCGGATTTAGCTTGGGCATTTTAAGATTTAGCTGAAAGCGTAATGCTTGTTACGGTTATAGTCAAAAAACCTTGGATGTTTCGTGGAGGAGTTTTCAGAGAGGAATCCAAGTGCTTTTTTAAACCCCAGGGTGCTTATGAAAACCAGTCTGCAAGCATCAAAAAATCATTTATTCAAACTCTTCAATAGACTGAATGAGCAACAAACACATCAACCGGTATTAGGCACCAGGAATTCAGTTCACAAGGACGCCAGTGGGATCTGCAGCATAATCCCAGAAAGTCCCCTTCAAATGGAAATGTTTCAGCAGTGAGCCGTTTACTGCAGAAGACAAACTCCCCCTGAAACAAAATTTAAATTCAGCATCCCTTTTCAAGAGATTTAAGACTGTCAGCGAGCAAAAATTCAACCTTCAACTTCAAAATTTTCTTTAGATTCAATATAAGTTAAACTCTAATCACAAACAATAATTTAGACTCTTCCTTCTTTTCTTTAAAAACCAAGTAAAGGTTACGGTGAGTGGAACGATTAGGTCAATTTTGCAATGATGTAGAAGCAGATATGAAAAGCTAAAGCATATATTTTCAAATGCTGACACAGCTTAACTTGTATTGGACCCAGAATGTTCTTTTAAACATAATCCAGCATTCAAATCCCAGGAAAACTGTAACAAACACAAACGCCCTTCATCATCTATCATATAGTCTCATGTGCAATTATGTTTCTTTACTTATTTGTTTTTGTCACAAACACATCAAATTAAATGAATTTATGTTTAAAACCTTAAACAAATGTTTAAACCTTCAAGAAATCTCAGAAACGAGAGGAAGTCCTTGATAATACCTTGTGCTGTAGAATCTATACAAGTACCAGTTTAAAACTCATTTCTTAAAAGTACCAGCAGGAGTTGTACCTCCTGCTACAGTAAACTTGCAGTTTCCCATGGAGATGTTCTGCACATCTGTAGATGTTTCGAATGTTGTCGTACAACGCAGTGTCCATAAGGCGTTTCAGAACCAACATGAACATGCTGTACTGCCATTGAAACATGAAGTAGTAAGTTCTCACGAAAGAAAATCATGCTTTAGTTGCCGTTTGTCATAGTTCACTGGAAAGTCCTTAGACCCTTGTTGGATTGCAAAAGAGTCTCCAAAGAGCAGGATATTGGTGCAAGAGTGCAGTGTGTCTTTGTGCCTTTGTTTGGCAATGAACAAGTGTGGCATGAGTTAGCATTGTGCTGTAGGGAAAAGGCTTTTGTGGCCTCTCTTCTGGAGATTTTTCAGCTCTTCTCTGTGGCTCCTCTCAGCAGTGGATAGATGGTTTGTTTTCAAGAGTGGCCGTGACTCACCGCAGCCACACCACACCCACTGAGCAGAGCTTCAGGCCAGCCAATGACAATCCAGCTCTGCTGCCGTCCATTCAGAGTAGTTAGAAGACCATGACACCTGCAATGAGAGAGGGCACAGTATAAAACCAGATTTCCTCGACAACTCCAAGGCAGATTCTGTAGTCATTGAACCTAGTCATTGCACTCAGAACTGAGATGCAATTCGTAAGAGGCAATATAAATTAACCGGAGAGAAAAGGGAAGGGAAGACAGACAATTTCTTGTGATTCTCTACCAAAGTATTGAGCTTAGTGAATCTTTGCAAAAAGTTCATTTACCACGAATAATGACCGGTGTAGACTAAGGCTGAATCCCAATTCACCCCTTGGCCTTACCCTTGTTTTCAGAGTGTACCCCATGGCCCTTAAAATGGAGTTATAAGGGCCAAGGGATTGAAATATACCCCTACAAAATGGAACAACCATTCATGAACCCGAAGACGTCATCAGTCGTCGGCGATGGCTCTGCCGTTACAGAGTTTTTACAGGATTTCTCCATGACAACAACTGACAATCAGCGCAGCTGCTCTTAACTTTGAATAAACATGATGATTATAACATCCCTTCCTCGAAATGTATGTCTTTTCTAGATCAGAAAGGTAATTTATTATACAATTTCTTAATTTAAACGGCTATAGTGTTAGTATAAGAGTAAATAAAGTGCGTTGTGGAATCATCTGGCGCTAAATTTAAATGTTTAACTGTTTACGATCCATCTCGCCGGTGATTTCCGATGCATTCGGTGAACTTTCTCATCAGCCCTCCGTTTGGAGTGTGCCTCTGAAAAATCTTCGTTTCGAGGGCTATGTAGCCCTACCCCTTCGACCCTTACCCCTCGATCTCAGACAGAATCAGGACACCCTACCCCTAGACGTGAACGCGCAAAACGGAGGGGTAGGGCTAAGGGGTAGGGGCAAGGGTGAATTGGGATTGAGCCTAATTCTTGAAACGACTCCTATGAGCTGGGTTTTCTAATGAGTAGAGTTAGTAAGTATGACCCAGTATGAAACTGTCCTGTATAACATCATTGGCAGAGAGAATTCCTTTTACAATTATGAAAAATAGACGTAACTAAAATAAGTTTAAAATAATGAATTGTAATCAAATCAAGATCTTGTGAACCAGAATCAAATCTCTATCCTTACCATATATTGATATACTATACGAGAAACGTATTGTACATTGCCTGCTGTTGCAACGGACAAAGGTTGTAAATGTGCTTAGTTGGCACAGAAAAGGATATATGAGACTCATAACCTGAATCTAAAATACTTTGATATCAATCACATTCATCAATGAACCTTGTCTGTTGTGTCCGTGGAGAACATATGGGATTTGCAGTCTTGTAGGACTTTAAATGAGTTTGCGCTTACAGAAGATTTAAAATCAATCGCTTACATCAGCTTCACATCCCACCAGTGCAGCTTGCCCAACAGGGGTGTCTGACTGCCTCTAATTCAATTCTCATCACCTCTAATACATTCCAATTTACAAGCTAATGCCTCCCCTTAGAGTGTAAGCAGTTAAGCCACAACAATTGACATATCCATCAAAACAAACTCCTGCTCTTTATGAGCTAAAAACAAAGTAAATATTTTGCAGATCCTAGGTGTGGGTTTCGCCTTAAATGTGTCCATCTACTTTATAATTTATTAATTGTGAGATTCTGATCTGGCATAATAGCTGCCACATGCACTTGAAGGGAATGCTTGACACTGTTTAAAATACTTTCAGATGTCAACATGACTTTTGCGCAAACATACACGCCACTTTCAAGTCAAGTGGCGTGTTATCTATACACATTTTGAGCTATACGCGTGTATGTACACGGCGTTAAATATCCGAGCGAAACAAAGAAAAATGTAGATCTACATCTGGGGAGCAATATTTTTTTTCCTAGGATGGTAGGGGAAGACTTCATAAATGCTATTAACCCCAGTGACGGGTAGGTTTAGGGACAGGGTTGAGGTAGGTCATATATTTATATATATATATGTAATAACGTTAAGTCTACAGTGTTCATAAACACACTAAAAAGTATTGTGCATGCTGATAAATAATGACTTTGTCACAGCCAAAAATGGAAATAGAATTGGCGTGTCCTATACATGCAATTTCATGAGATCAGTCTGCAGATGTAGAGGATAAAACTGTTATGTGTAGAAGTGTGTTATTGCCTTCCAAGGTGAAAAGCTCAAGGTAATATCCATGTGGGCAGGTGAATGAGAGTGTATAATGCCATCTTAAAAAGATACTACTGCTGTGGTCTGTCCCAGAGCCCTTATTTAAAAGTACCCAAAACTTCAATAAATAAAACTAATGACCCAGATTCGGAACTCCACCTCTGTCGTTATTCTATTCTACCGTTACATTCTACACGTAATTTTCAGAACAAGTTCGGTACAGAGCTCGAACAAAGTCCATTCGTGAGGACTGATGTTTTGTTGATCAAACCTGAAAGAACAAATGGCAATAGTGGAGCAGGTATGATGTACAGAACACACAAGTCTAATTATCGCTGGTTCTTTTGAGGTTTTCCTATGACGTTTTCAATTTAGGAGAAAAATAAATCATATGGTAAACAAAACTTTGCTATGCTTTGACGTTTATGTCCTGATATTTAAGACCCCATAGGAAAGTCTTAGAAGACTAATTCGCTGCTGGTTTTTTAGTTCAGACATCATACCACTTACTGCCACATGTTTCTTTGCTATATGCAAAGTATTTTAAATTTATATATATCAATATACACATTTAAATATACACTCACCTAAAGGGATTATCAGGAACACCTGTTCTAATTTCTCATTAATGCAATTGTCATCAACCAGCTCAGCCATGAGGCCAGTTGTCTCGATGCATTTAAGGGGTGTGAGTCCTGGTCAAGAAAAATATTCTGAACTCCAAACTGAATGTCAGAATGGGAAAGAAAGGCGAACCCAGCAATTTTGAGCATGGCATGGTTGGTGCCAGACGGGCCGGTGTGAGGTGTTTCACAATCTGCTCAGGGTGCTCGGTACTGCGGCAGCACAGACCAGTTTCTAGGGTTTGGGACAGAAGATGGTGTGAAAAGGGGAAAAACATCCAATACTGCGGCAGTCCTGTGGGCGAAAATGCCTTTGTTGATGTCTGAGACGGTACAGAGGAGAAATGGGCCGAACTGGTTCAAGCAGATAGAAGAGCAACTTTGGACTGGAAATGACCACTCGTTACAGCCGAGGGTATGCAGCAAAGCATTTGTGAAGCCACAACACAAACAACCTGAGGCAAAAGAGGCTAAAACAAAAGAAAAGAAGAACCCACCGGGTACCACTCTACACTGTATCCATCTACACTGCAAATAGAAAAAAACTAACTTAAAGCTCACAAATTGGACACTGAAGATTGGAAGAGTGTCGTCTGGTCTGGATGAGTTCTTCAAACTTCTGTTGAGGAAAGTCAGATGGCAGAGTGGGATTTGACGTGAACAGAATGAGAACATGGATCCATGGTGCCTTGTTACGCACCGCAGGCTGGCGGTGGTGGTGCAACGGTGCTGGGGAATGTTTTCTCGACCCTTCAGAGCCCTTTGGGCCCCTTAGTTCCAAGTGGGCATCGTTTAGAATGTCACGGCCTACCTGAGCAGAAGTTTCTGACCATGTCCCATACCCTTTATGGCCAGGATGTACCCATCCTATAATGGCTACTTCCAGCAGGATAATGCACCACGTCACAGAGCTTGAATCATTTTCAGATCTGGTTTCTTGAACATGACAGTGAGTTCACTGTACTAAAATGACCCCACAGTCACAACATCTGAGTTACCCAATAGAGTCATCTATCGGGATGTGGTGAGAACTGCAAGGCTTCGTGCCCTGGATGCGGATTGCACAGATCTGCAGTCGACTGCCAGATGCTATCCTGTGGATATGGGCCAAGATGTCTTAAAGGATCGCCTTCAGCACCTTGTTGAATCAATGCAACATACTGTCAGAGTGCACAGGCCGGCTTTGAGGTCGAAAAGGGGTCAAATCACAGTATTAGCATCGTGCCTTGATAGATCCTTTAGGTGAGTGATATATATATATATATTCTATATATATATATATATATATATATACGTAGGGAAGGATAAATGTTGGTGTGAAGACTGATTACAGTTAGCAGTGCCATTCCAGGAAACAGGGCATCTCGCCTCTCGAGTGTGCAGAACCCACAGGCTAGTTTTAAAAGAGGGAACAATGGCTGGGCAGAGCTTACTGCAGGCCTTCACCATTGTGTCAGTGCAAGGTGGGCCAGAGAAGGTGATATGCATGGGTAAATCTGGGCTTTGCTACCTGTATGCAACCCGTTTCTACCAGTTGGAAGAACAGTGTACACTGCCAAAACATTGTGTTTCCTGCTTAAGTAACATGCATGCCACAGAGTGATAAGATTAAAAAACCTAATCCAATTTATGGGTTCTGTAACAGAAAAACAATTAGCTGGTTTAGTTTTTCTAAAGCTCCTTTCATGGATGGGATGGGAGGTTGTGGTGGTTGGCAAGAGGTTAGAACTGTTACAACTGGCAAATTACCTGGATTAGCTGAACACAATGCTGCCAATGAAACTGCACTGTGGCAGGAAAATCAGTAACTAAGTCTTATTGAGGACATATGGCAGGTGTATAGGCGTGTCAAAAGAGATGACATTACAGGCCAATGCCTTAATATTCCTGATTATATTTACCTGGAGCTTATGGTCATAATTCTTA
Source organism: Hybognathus amarus (assembly GCA_030378365.1). Taxonomy (NCBI): domain Eukaryota; kingdom Metazoa; phylum Chordata; class Actinopteri; order Cypriniformes; family Leuciscidae; genus Hybognathus; species Hybognathus amarus. Next base: position 45,796 of record JAQIUQ010005079.1, read on the forward strand.
CTGCCCTGTAAAATGCAATTCGAACAAGTTTGATGCCTTTACTTTTAAGAAAGCATTAATAGCTCATTCTTTGGAAACAATAATGACACTGAAAACTATGATGTCGCTTCAGGCAATTTCTAACCACTTATCCAGTGGTCATTCTGAGGTAAAAACAAAACTGTGGCCTAGCATTTTCCTTCTAGAAGTTACACACGCAAATGCTAGTTGATTCCATCAAACTCAGGGAGATCCCCAAACAGAAGTGGGTTTGAGAAAGTTCTCCACTGTCTAGTGCAGAGGAAGGCCTTTGTTCAGGGTGGAATTTTGGGGGTAGGGGTAACTCAAAGGAAATAGACCTGAAATTACCTGAAAGTATGTTCACATGCATAGTTTTGCACAGCAGCATGCACGGGCAGATTTCGTCAGTTTAAGAATACATTAAATAATGCATACAATTAAAAAATATATATTAATAACTCATGTCTTTTAAACCTGTATTTTTTTCCCTGTGGAATATAAAGATAATTCATTGTGTAGACAAAAAAAATCAAAACAAACAAATTCTGAAGTCAGTGTGGTCCAAACTTCATTGAGTTCTCTTACGGAGGTTCTCCTCAAACTGTGTTATATCTTACCCTAAGGGAAAACCTTTTTCCACAAGAATACTGAAGCCAAAAATTATCCTTAATTTTTAATTAATGTAAAACGCAGCATGCAGACATAGACAAGATGGCTCGCGTGCCTATTGGCTGTCCTGCAGCAGCCTATCGAGAGAGACCCTTGGTGACGGCAGATCCAATGGGTACTTTGCGCCCAGCGCGCCACCTCCTGCCAAAGCAGGCGTGGCCTGGGCCTATAAATATAGTTTGATGGGCTGATATAATCTGATCTCCATTTGATCCAGCAATGCATGAGCTTCGCTGAAGAGTGAAGAAGCCGCTGGCCTTTACCCGTTGCCTTCAGTGCGGCCGTACCTGCTATGCTTTCCGTCGTTTTAATCCTTTTACTCAGCCGAGTGCGTGTTCGCTGCTTCGACTCACTCTCTCCCCACTTACCTAAAGAGCAGCGTCTTTTTAAAGATAGAGTGACGGGGATGGGGACCGCCATTTCATTTGTCTCAGCAGCATTCTCCGTGGTGGATGGAACTGAAGACGGAGTATACCATTCTCTTCCTCCAGAAGAAGTTGTCGCGGCCCATCTTTGCTCGCCCTCTGCTGGACGGGAAGCTAAGACAAAAGCTACCGTCTAAAGCTTGTCACACTGCTTCCACTATGCATAGTCGCGTTTATACAACCGTTGGGCAGGCTGTATCGGCATTACACTCGATGGCCGTATCTGCAGATCTTCCAAACCTTCCTTCTCTGAAAACTGGACACAAGCTACCTTTGCCCAGTCGAGGGCATTAAGAGCTTATGTGTCTCGCTCATCTGTTTTCAGACAGACTGAGCAGATCTTTGTTTTGTTTGAGCGACATGTGCTAAAGGACTAGGCCGGAGTAGCCTCATCGAACAGAGCCTATCCAGACGGATAGTTGATGCCAAAGCACTGGCATATACGTCTAAAGGCTTGAAGTGTCCTTTAGGTGTTGGAGCACACTGCCACAGAGGCATGGCTGTCCTGTAGGTTTGGTCTAGCGGGATTACCTTGCAGGATATCTGTATGGTGGCTGGCTTGGCCTCCCCGTCTACATTAATAAGGTTTTATAAGCTCATAGGTTCCTGCCTTACAGGCTAAAGTACTTTCAGTCTAAAAATCGAGTATTATCTGCCCGCGTTGCTTTGGCTCAGAATATCACAACCGCTTGAGCACCGCTCTCTGATCGATAAAATAACTCCATGGGCAAAAGTAAGACCCATACCGTAACCCAGTTCAGGCTGAACATTTTCACCTTGACTGTGTAGAACACAGTTGATGTGATTAGTTCCCTTAGGACGCTAACTTATTGGGGATGACGCTCTAGCCTCTCTTCTCAGACTCCTTGTGAGTCTCTGGTGATTATGCAATATATGAGGCCCTGCCTTAGGACTTCTCGTAAGAGAACGTAACCTCGGTTCTCTCAAGAATAGGGAACGAGTACTGTCTTACCTGTGCCGTGCCTGGCGCAACGCTACTCTGTTTGTTTTGGGCTGATATAATTGTTTTTTTCATCGCCATCAAGCTATATTTATAGGGCTAGGTAAGGCTGCACGATTCTTGCTAAAATGTGAATCAGCGATTTTTCTTCCATGGGAATTGAGATCACGATTCTCTTACACGATTCTCTTTTTTTTTCATTACCAAAATGTATTGCACTCAGAGATAACAAAAAAAAACCCAGACCAGAAAGTGCAGTAACAAAATAGACTGGGAGGAATTTAAAATGTTCATATCCTATTGTCAGGGCTCCACCTGTGTAGCCTGTATGTGTGTATTACATGAGAAACTAAAATAATATTTAGCAATATGCATATTTTTCTGGCTGAGTTTACTTTAGCTTTTTTAAAATAAACATCACACTTTCACCCAAACTGAATACTTACAAACAAGTTTAAATGGGTAGCATAAATATTATTGAGAGGTGTTTTAAGTCTTTCAAGGTGTGTAAAAAATCTCCAAATGCTCTCTCAATTGAAACTACGGATCTTCAAACTTCATGTTATTTTTGAAGACGTCTCTCTCTCTCTCTCTCTCTCTCTCTCTCTCTCTCTCTCTCTCTATCTCTCTCCGCCTGTCAAGCGACAGTTTGTATTCTACATCATCACTAGCCGTGGTCACTTTCGCGGGACTAATATGTGTCTTCACGGCCTGGGAAGAAGGATGACAATTTCAAAGATTAACAAACCGAAACTGAAAACAGACCCGCCCTATTTGGAGGGTTTTCTCCCCAAACCTGCAGCACACAGGCGTGTAAAAGATGCACGCCAAGTATGGGACTGGCTATTATTTTATATAAGGTTTAGGTATTTCATTATTATTAGAATTTGACTGACATCTTATTTATCTGAAACTCTTTGAGTGAAATCATATTAATTTTCAATTACTAGAAGTGTATTTTGCACTTTAATTGACCACACGTTACACTGCTGCTCACGCGCTGCCCCTGCTCCCCGTTGAAAATTTTTAAATTAACATCCAAGCCCAAAAATATATACGCTGTCCCGTACAACACCTTTAGTTTAAACATTCCCTGATGAAGATCCGCATGATTGATATGTATGTGAATTTATTGTGTTTGCTTTTTGTGTGAGATGTGACCAATCTAACGCACATGAAATGCAGCATGGTGTGAATGCAGGGAGATACACGGAAGTGGGTCGCCAGTCATTAAGAAATGAGATCGCATTTGTGTTTGAAGTCGAGTTCGCGATTTTTTGCCATTAACCGTTGCAGCCCTAGGGCTAGGCCATGCCCGCTTCGGCCGGGAGGTGACATAGTGGGCGCGAAACACCCCATGCATTGGACGTCACCAAGGGCTTCTCTCGATCAGGCTGCTGCAGTTGCCGCAGGGACAGCCAATAGGCACGGCAAGCCACTCTCGCCAATGTCTGCATGCTGCCGCAAAAGGCGTACTTTACATGGTAAGATTCAGAATGGAAGGGTAAATTTGGAAACCCGTAGTGTTCAGATACTACGCATGTTGCGTTTCTTCTGGAGAGAACCAAGGTTACATTTATTGTTGTCATTAACTGAGTACGTTTTATCCTGTATAGCCAAAAACATTTTATTTCAAAAAATACTTATATGTATCTGTAGGCGAAGAGTTCAGGAAAAACATCAAATGCGAGTTAAGGATATGTTTTAAATTTTTGGGTAAGTGTACCTGGAAAATAATGTGCAGTTTATAAACTATACTATTCAGAAAAAAAATATGTATATAAATAACAGCTCATGAATAAGATGTTTATATGGCATAAAATAATAAATAATAATAAAGAAAAATATAGGGACTACTATGATAGAAGCTTTACATAGCCTTTTCATTTAATGGAAATCCTCTGCCAACTAAACTCTAAAACATTTTCTTCATTGTCTTTGCTTTTTTAATTTAGTTTTTTTAGGGACGTTAGTTCTATACTGTACCGCGAATGAAACTTGATTCACAGTTTCCAGCAAGGCTGTCTGGGTTAAGACTAATAATGTCAAATTTAGACGGTGAATTGATTATCCTGTTGTCTAACATGATGCACAGCTTTCTGAAATGGATTACATCCAGGTCCTCCTCTGTTGTCCTGGCCGCTGCAGGTTTTAAAATATTTATAAACTGAAAGTGGAATCCCAACCCTGCACATGCAGGCCTTTAAAATGGTTATGAAGCTCGATTCTTCTCTGTTTTGTTTTTCATAATGGACAGAGACGTTCCACTATGGAGACCAACAGGCATTTTAAGTGTGAGACAGTGAGACCATAAGCTGGGCCGTTCATCTAGATGAATTCTCTCATTGCTTCAACTCAGTAGGAGTTTGAAACACACCAGCCTTTGCTTTCCACTTCTTTTGGTTACTTTATCAGGCGAGAGAAGGTTGTAAGGCTGAACAGGGTAAAGATATGAATAGGAGCTGTGGGAGGTCTACATAATACTTGAAGAATTTGAAATCTGACATCTTCGTCTCAAGGACGGTCAGGTCTGCTGCAAGGTTGTTTTTGAGTAGTAAATGACTTCGAATCACAAAGATACGCCTCGAGCTCAAGCTGTGATGTTAAAAGCCGTTTTTCCACCTTTCGGGCCGAATGGCTTGAAGAACGTTCCAGTTAAATTCCACTTGAGCCTGGTACAGCATGGCACTCATGCAAACTTTTCTCGGCCCAAGATTTTTAGACCCTTTTACACAAGTGCGATTTCGGTTTTAAAATGCATCAGCTTTTTTCCTATCGGTTACACCTGTTGTCGACACAACTCTGGCGTTTTCGAAAACACTGCCAGACCCAGTTAAAGTTTCGAAAACTCTATGGTTGCAGTTTCAGTGTAAAGGGACCAAAATGGAAGACTTTTGAAAACAAAGGAGTGGCTGCTCACATTCACGCGACCAGAAGCACAGGCAATAACAGTCTCTCTCCGTCTCTCTCAATGGTTCTTTAACATACCAGCCTCGATGTACCGTGTAAAGAATAACGAAGATAGTTTTAATTTTGAAACGCTTTTTTAAAACAAAAATGCACTAGTGTAAACATGTTTGGCTAACCTGAACCAAGTGCTGGTAGAATGCGTGTAGTGACTGTCGCAACTTGTCTGTTGCATAGCTACCATTCTTTGTAGCTGGCCAAGCATGGAATTTAAGCGACTAAAACAAAAATAAATAATAAATTAAAACAAATATCTCATCATCCTCCATAACGCTATTTACATAAAATATTGCCAGTAAACTTACTGTTACCAAGACAATGACTGACACATTTGTATTCAATTCCAAAGAGCTCTCGTTATCAGCTCGGAAATGAACACTTAAGCAAAGAAAACAATTTGGCCAGACGGGGGAAAAAGAGGCCAGCAGAGGGAAAAACACCAGCTTTAAATATACTGTAAATTTTAGCATCCTTTTAAAACATCTACTATAAAGAAATATTTGCCAGTCTGCTACACACCTATCAATTTTAATGCACATCAGCAGAGTCTAGCAGAGCCGTGCTTAACCAGCTAAGCTAAGCTTTAACCCTTTGGTTGGTATTGTTTATTCTCTTCCTGTGGGCGTTGCTGCTGCTGCCAACATCCTTCTGGCAGGCCTGCCAGGGCGTTCTCCAGACATTCTGATTTTGAGCCCCCTGGGGCTAATTTGTAAAACCCAGCTTTTGCTGGGCCACCTGCTTCTGCTGTGAAAGTGAAGCACTTGTGGTGTGAACGGAGTTGCTGGCTGGTGAAGAGTGTTAATGATTACTCACAGAAGTAATCATTTTCTAATCACCAGGAGATGCAATGAGACGGCTGTGGTCCCTCCCCAGGCAGTCTAATTCAAATGACACAAGTGAGAGATGTTCAGCTGACTGTTATGACGCACTCATAGAAACCATCGGCACAATTGTAATTCCTCAGTATTAGGTTAATGAAGCAACAAACTTTGCTGTGTCCATATACAAACCAATATGCAGGCAGACCATCATTCAACTCTGACTTCAGGCAGACAAGAGGGCTCTCTGGCTTCCGAGAAAGGCTGTTCATGCAAATATCAAGTCTGTAATGACCTATTAGCCCTGGTCTTCATAAGTGCTGACAGACAAGATGTTATGATGGCAGAAATGATAATGAGTCTAGAGATGCCTATAGAAGAAAGGGTATTATAATGAAGCTTAATGCATTTCATATAGTCAATAAGCATTCTTTTTCAATTCAAAGTTCAATTCAAAGCTTTACATTTATACTCATGCTTTTGTTTGATAGTAAAATAGGGAGCTTATAATGGAAATGATGGGAAAGTTTTCTTGTTTCTTGGGAGAGTCTAATCATTATCGTTTATTAATAACTTTAAACCTAAATTTAAAAAAAAAAAAACTTTAAAATACTGTGGTAATGCATTGAAAAAAATGATTGGCTGAACATTCTAGGATAGATCATTCAAATTAGCTGTTTAGAATGACTAAACAGATTTTATTTTGTGTACACAGTGAGAAGCCCAAATACTAGGAGTGTAACGGTTCACAAAATTCACGGTTCAGTTCGAATACGAATACACTTGTGTCACGAGTTCAATTCAAATACGTTTCCAATATGGCCTACAACAACAAAAAAGATGGCAGAGAAATTCCCTTGATTTAATTTTTTTAATGATATTTTTATTAAAACTATTGAAGTTAAACTAAAACTATCTTTTTAACTTTGAGCAATGATGAGCTATACTTGACTTTTCTGAGGAGCATATAAAACAAAACAGCTCCTTGGACAAAATGAAATGTAATATTGTAGTAATATTATAAACAAAGGTTTATTTTAGTTCATATTAATATTTGAGGGCTGCAACTGTATTCATAATGTCAAAATAAAACCGACATGGTGTTACTTGAAAGCATTATAGCCTACTGTTCTGCCAAATTTCCATGACCATGGTAACATTTCAGTAGCCTAGAAATCTCCAAGCGCACCTGAGCGGCAGCAAAAATTATTTTGCAGCAAAGTGTGGTCTAGCAACTCTCCATTGACTTTTTAGCTGGAAAACCCCGACTCTGGAAGGGCCAATCACATCGTGTATTGAGTCAGCGGGCGGGCTTTACAAAATGACGACAGAGTTGCGACGGTCAGAGCCAGCTCGGACATATTCGGTATTTCAATTCGTTCATCCTCGATCCGGCCAGCGCCGCCGCGCTGTTAAAAAAAAGCTGAGGCGAAACAATCAACTTGTCATATTTGTCACGCTCGTGCTGTGTCGTCGAGGATAAAGGCTTTACCCTGTGTCAGCGCGCTCTGATAGATCGCAAGGACCACTCCAGAATCATCTCCACCACTACGAAGCGCCACTACTCTGCCTCCGTTTTCCTCGTAAGCTGATATTAGTATTTAAACATTCTCTATATGATATGAGTTTTTAAAGAAACACTGTCTCTTTCTCTCTCATACACACACATAGTTGTCTCTTTTCTCTCACACATATGTAGGCTAGTTATAAACTCTTTAGACTTTTAATGATTAGTGTTTTATTTTTAAAGTTTGTGGGTCGTGTAAAAAAAACTAAAAAATCCCTTATTTGAGATGGAATTCAGGGAATCTCCTTATTTTCAATGTTGACAGCTGAACTAGATCGGTAAAAGTTTAATGTATCAACTTGCCTCACGCTGAGTACGTCACCTTCTTTGTTGTTCTGATTGGCTTTAGCGCTATGCAATTGCGTATATTCCAATATTCTTCCTGGTTTCAACGTCAGCACTGTTTGATCTGTTAATAACAGAGAAATGTGAAGGTTTCTCACTAGATCTCGCAGCGATATTACTTAAGTGGCGAATTCAAATGTTTTCTTTACTGGATTTGGCTGTGTAGTTACAGTGCTGCTTGATTCAGATCGGCTCGCGCTACATTGGTCCAAACTGATTAGACGGTCCGTCACGTCATCATCATCCACAGAACCATACAATAACGAGTAGCTCAGTTTCGTTCAACTTACATTACATTTGCCATTTGATGTTGGATTTGTGGTCACGCCAGCATCTCATTATGAGCAGTGCTTGCCACGTGCGACGCGCCTACATTTGAAATAACAAAATTTTGGTCGGCAGGAGAAAATGGTCCAAAGAACCGTTCGAGTTCAAAAATGCGAACCGAAAGCCCTCCGTACCGAACGGTTCAATGACGAATACGTGTATCGTTACACCCCTACCAAATACAATAATTAATTTTGCGCAATACATCTATAGCTTTAAAAACTGAATTGGGCTAATATCTGTACCTTGTCGAGAATACACAAAAGATGGAAACTAGAAATTTCTAAAACAAAGGTAGCAGGTACCTTAAGTAACAAACTATTCACTCATAATAAATAGGCCTAGTTTCTCTAATGAAGCACATACATAGCTCTTTATTAATGCACCAACAGCCAAAGAGAATGATTGCTTCTGGGCATGGGGACTTCAATGCACAAATGGGAAATGCAAATTCTGCAAATCACATTTCAATTGTTCAGAACTGTTTCTGTTCACATCTTCAGCCAAGACTGAACATTTTCAGTGGTCAACATTTAAGCACAGAAAAAAAATCATTGTTGTGCTTTAGATGGTAGTTGATGGGGAAACAAAATGCTTTAGCAGCTGTTTCAGCAACAAGAAGCACCCTCCTCCCTAAATCTCTCTACACTGAGTCCCTCACTGCAGCCTGTAATTACAGAGATTAAGCCACTTTGTGCTCTCACTCAACCTAATAGCCAATTGACAGAAAAAGCTTTGTAATGTAGATCACAAATAACTGTTTCAATGGCTTACTAGTGCTGACGCATCACTATGATCGTAAGTGAGAATTCATGAGATGTTCAAGCCTCAACCTTCAACCCTCTAGAACAGTGTTTCCCAACCCTGTTCCTGGCGGCACACCAACACTGCACGTATTCTTTGTCTCCCTAATCAAAAACACCTGATTCAACTCATTAGCTCATAATCACATGGGTTAATGACCTGATGAGTTGAATCAGGTGTGTTTGATTCAGGACACAAAGAATACGTGCAGTGTTGGTGTGCCGCCAGAGCAGGTTGGGAAACACTGCTCTAGAAGATGTTGCCCTTCAATGACAGCCACTGCTCTATAATATTCCTAGACATCCAGATGGTTTAAAGGGAGGGTTGACTGCGATTTCACTTTTTTCATTTTAAATAGTGTGTAATGTTGCTGTTGGTGCATGAACAGTATCTGCAAAGTTGCAGCGCTGAAAGTTTAGTGTAAGCAGATATATCGTCTTTTTTTAAAAATCAGGAAGTATAATTGCCTACAAAAACGACTCGATTGGGACTACAGCTGGGTTATGGTATGTCACTAACCTAAACATTTGCATCAACCCCTCCCTCAGAATATGCAGAAAATGGCATGCGCAATGCGCATATTTCTGAGGCACGTCGACCCGTCGAGTGTGTTGTTCACGCAGCTATCGGGTCTTCTGTGTTCGGGCTTCCCATGGACGCTATTCTTCCTCAACAATGGATACAATTTATGTTTGATTATGTTCCTGAAAATGACGATCGTAATCTAGCGAGTTCAACACCGGATTCAACAAGAAACTGTTACTTAAAACATGAAGCAGTTACCAACTTTAAAACAAGAGGCAGCAGTGTTGGGCCACAATCTGTAAGTAGGCTAAGACTTAATCATTTTAAATGTATTTGCATGTATAATTCAAGACGTAGCCTTGTGTTTTATTTTTTTCAAATGCCAACGCTGGCTTTAGCCACTACTAGTTAGACTATGCTATTTTGTGTCTACGACAAACGCGTACAAACATTATGGCACCTGAATTTTCTATAAGTACTAATGTTTTAAACATATTTTTCATGTATATATGCTTTATGACGTTATTTTCGATTTGATCAAGAACGTAAACATGCCAATGCTGTTTGAGTATAACATTAGTAGCCAGTCAGTTGCTATTGTTGCCAGTCAGATGCTATTGTGTAAATCAAACGTGTGTAAAGTTAAAAAATGTAGCTTTAAATTATAATTCAGAAACGTTTAGTAAGAGCCGTGTGTGGTGAGGTTCTGTTTGACTCTCTTCATTGCGGCTTTCTCGGTCTGATTCTGCCTGAAACTGATACTGCAGTTCGACACATATTTACATCTGGACCGGAGCTCATGACATCTGCCCGTAAAGGTAATAGGCGTTAATCTTCTGGACAACGTGAGCGACAGTTTAGCCAATCACAACACACTGGGCCAAACTAACCAATCTGAGCTCACCACGTGTTTCTGAGGGAGTGTTTTCATAGAATCAGGAAGTCATCCGCTCGTTCAGGGGACAGAGGAGAGCGCGGCTGACAATAAAGGTGAAGTTTATGAAAAATAAGACTTTTAAAAAAAGAAAAAAACACGAATACATGTTATATTGCACCCCATAACTACAATCATGCAAAGAAAAAAAGCAGTCAACCCCCCCTTTAACACAATTTTCTCTTTGCTCAACCACTTTCAAAAACCTCAATAATAAGAGCACTCAGCCGCTTTCAAAGAAGGCTGTCAAGCCCCAATTTAACATTTTGGCATGCAGTTATCTTGACAAAAATCATTGTTTATGTGTGAAGGTCGACAGCCTGCTGACTTCTGTTGTTACTCTGCTTAGAATTATGATAAGCACTTTTCAGTAAAAGCACCTACAATGCAAAATGATTCAGTGTGTGTGTGTGTGTGTGTGTGTGTGTGTGTGTGTGTGTGTGTGTGTGTGTGTGTGTTTGTGTCTGTATAGATCAGATAAGGTAATACAGATACTTGCACATTCAAAAAGAATAGTAATTTCAGTATAGTCTTCCAATACACAGCAGCACATCAAAAATGAAAGTAAAGCCAAAAACCTTACCCAGATCAGCTCCATACACTTTAATTGGAGGCGACTATGCAGGAAGATGTTTCCAGGTGCTAACAAAAGCAGTTGGAATCAGTGAATAAGGCACGGTAGTTATACTGTTCCAGCTATCCGACGTCGGATCAGTAACAATCCAGGGTTTTACACCGTTGTGTACCGAAGTACCCACCGACCACATAGAGTTTATTACCAGAGGCCACAGCATGGCAGCTCATTCTTTTAGAAGTCATGTCACCTACACGCGTCCATTGATTGGTCTCGCAATCGAATCGGTAGGCAGACGCTGCTGTGAACTCTGTGTCACCGCCCATTATGAATATCTGACTGCCGGAGACGGCAGCGGCGTGTATCTCCAGGGTTGCGGGCACTCGGCAGCTATGGTCCAACGGTTCTCAACAGGGTCGTAGCACTGGACCTTTGAGGCCTTGTCCCTGTGGATGGTTGTTCCACCAAACACAAAGAGTTTCAGCTTGGCACTGACCACTGCGGCATTGCTGACACCATCCCTAAGTGGTGCCATCATTGTCCATTTGTTGGTTAAGGGGTCATACCGCTCAACCTGTTTAAGGAGACTGAAGGGGAGGCTGGGAAGACACCTGCTATAGCAGTGTGACCTCCCACAACATAAAGGCAGTTTTCAAGTTCTGCCGAGCCATGTCCAAAAACGTGCAATTAGCATTGGGGCACCTTTCGACCATTCTTCATGTACCGTGTCATATATCCAAACATCCTTTGACACTCCATTTTCTGACCCCCTTCCTCCTGTCACGTAAACTTTGCAGCCAATGGCACATGCACTGAACTCCTTTCTGGGACTGGGAAGATCTGATTTAGGGATGATCTCTTTTGCTTTGTGGTCCACTTGGTAGATCTTATCACACATAAACGTCTGACCCCCAAGAATGAGAAGGCGTGTGCCCAGCTTTGCGAGGCCTCAGCGCAAGGGCTAGTGACAACCCCGTCATTCTGCAGAATCTTTTTTCTTACACTGCATGGCTTCATCAACAATCTGTCGGCTCCTTTTATCAGACATCACAAGTTCCTCACATGCCACGGCCTCGATGAGGCATCCCGGAGGGCAACAGCGCAGAGGCGTAGTCCTCGCAGCAGTTCAGGAAGATAGTCTCTGCGGCTGTCTAAGTCATACCTAACCCAGCGCATGACCGCGTTGAACACGATCTGTTCATCTTCAACCTCCAGCTCATCGCTCAGGATGAGATCCAAAAGCTTGTCTTTTGAGAGGCCACAGAAGTCTTCAGTGTCTCGAAGAGTCTCAAAGTGAATGAGGCACATCCTCCATGACAGCTCATAAAGGCGCTTGCACTGATGAGCGTCAGAGAGCAGCATAATTCCTAAGCAGTTTGAGGAGTGCAAATTCTTCTCCAAAAATTCTGCTGCTGCATCACGGATATCATGAAACTGTAGCATATCTCCAGCCTCGAGAAGTGACTCTGCATTCTCCTCATTGATGATGACACGTGAGGAGTAAGCAAAGTCCAACAGTAGCTCCAGAACTTCTGGGTGAACACTGTCACGAAAGTTAACCTCATTGTCAATGCTTTCACGGAGGCCACCGCTGAACATGGCTTCAGAAGTAGCGACTGCAAGCAGCAAGCACAGCTCTGTGACAGGGAAGGAGCGGTCGCCTGCCCATAGCGTTACATCTGTGAACATACACTGTTTGCGTAGGGTATTGAGGTGGGTGAGCACACTGTCTGGATGAGAGGGCTTGTGGAAGAGCGAGATGTTCATGGAGCCTGTGCTAGTCCCTCGAACTTGCGAGTTTTCAGTGGACGCTGACTGACATCTTTTCCAGCACGTCCAAATTTTCACTGGTTCCAATATCCCGAACTAGGAAAATAAAAAAGCACAACAAGAGGTTAGGCAAGTGAAAAGTATCTTCAGTATCGGGGAATGACTCACTGCTCTACATATTTATGCTTGGCAATAAAATCACCAGTGAGAAAGTGGTATGGTGCTGTATCAACAAAATCTAGAGCCAACTAGTGCTAGTTTTTTCACCTGCAGACAACGTAACTATTAATCTCAGATGATTGGCATTAGCTTAAATGTGGTTGTAGTATTTGTCATGCCTCAGCTCAATAATCTTTTAAAAGCTTATTTTTTGTGTATAAAGAGATTGAAACTGTATTGCCTGGATGACATTTTTACATCCTTCACTAGACAAACTTTGCTTGACATTTGACTAGATATTACCGGCTCTTTCAGCAATGTAATATTACTTCCAACAGTTAAGTTCACTGTAAATTTGTTCAGAGGATCTGAGAACTGTAATCCTTCTTTACACTGTTAAGCCAACACAAAGTGCACAATTAATCAACTCAGTCTCTAATTCTTACAAATGCTGATAGGTTGTTATTAAATCAGCAATCCTTTGTTTTTGGCAACCAGAACCTCAGAAATTCAATAAGACCATAATTACAATGAACAACTAAAGAAAAAAAAAGAAGTTTGGGAAATTGCAAGAGAACATCTATCTAACAAAAAAGCGAGGTTATGCGACTTGACAATGAACAAACTGCCACAATTGTCCTAAATACATAACACCCATAAAGTGTTTTGCTTGGTCAGGTTTGCTTTAATTCAGTGCATGATTTGGTGAAATCCAGACCGTTTTGCCCTTTCTGTCTAGGTTTCAGCTGCAAAGGTTCAATGTTATCAGTGGCTCTTTGTGTAAGTGAATGTGCTTACATGCAAACTGGATTCTTTAACTGATGCGGTTTGAGGTTATTGTGATGAGAGAGGGCGCAAGCATGCACAAACATCAGCAGGGTCTTTATGGATCACACTCCCGAGTTGACATGAATCACAATGCCAGAGGTTGACCACAAAGGATGCAAGGTCACAGCTATCCGTGCAGAAAGCTATGCAGGGGGATAAGGGCAACTGGAAGGCTGGTATTGGAGGGATTGGATGCAGGACTGTTGATGGGTAAACAAAAATAGGGAGCAAGCAGGTGTCTAAAACCACTTACAGCGACAAAAACTGCTGACCCACGCACAGGCACTGACAGTGAGGATCTGAGGGGGGGTCTGCATTGGTCCCAAAAAGCGTCCCCTCAACAGACCAGGTCGACAGAGTTGTCCTTAATGGGACCAGGGAACAAAGAGAAATGCATTTATTTCTTTCACGTATAAATATGAGCGCCCTTGTAAGGGTTTCAAGGCATTTCTTGCAAGCTATGGCTTTTGTGACAATAGATTCAATGTTGCATAATCCCACAACAGTTGACTTATGGTCAGGTTTGTGGCCGAGTTAAAAAAAACCTGAAAAAAAGCCCAACTATTTCACAGCTTGATGAAACTGCCTTGGAGTTCCTGCATGGTTCATCCCATCACCCATGGTAACCATCACTCAACAACAGCATGAGCTGTGCCAAAGTTGCTGAATCATTCAATGCGAACAAACTAACTACCTATCCATGCGGATATTCTCACCAGCATGAATGACACCTTTTAATTGCAATGCCACTGAGAGGCTCAGGCACAAAGGTCTTATTTTCTTTGAATGTTCTTCCTGTGTAAACATCCAAGCTCCTAGGACTAAATAGCTTTTCCAGGTTCTTTTCACTGAGGATGTTGGTATTCTAGAGCTGTATTTCAGTTAAGCTACAGCAAAGGAGGGAGGGAGGTGCGTTTTGTGTGTTCAGAGGAAAGTCAAAAGCGGGCAACCTCACGGATTTGAAAAAGCTCAATGAATCACTGGCCTGCATGAAGTCCATCATCAGGACCAAATTCTTCTATCAGCACGCAGCCTAAAACATTTAACACAAGTATGTGGGGACAGATGTTTCTGTGCAAGCTTGCTTATGCGCATATTGTGCACCGCTGCAATTCAAAACGTTTTACCTTTAGACAGGGTTTCTCAAATTTGGTCCTGGAGGGCCACTGTCCTGCAGAGTTTAGCTCCAACCCTGATCAAACACACCTACCTGTGAGTTTCTAGTGATCCTGAAGACCTTGATTAACTTGCTCAGGTGTGTTTGATCAGGGTTGGAGCTAAACTCTGCAGGACAGTGGCCCTCCAGGACCTAATTTGAGGAACAACAGCTTGTCACTGGGACATTAAAGGTACAACTTTGCACTTTATAGTTCTAAAAGGTGCATGTAAGTACCATAGACCAGTATACGTTTCCTTAAGATACTACTAAAATCTTTAGCCGCGTTTCCACCGCAGGAACTTTCCCAGGAACTAGGAACTTTGGGGTGGTACTGGAGTATGTTTACACTGCAGGAACCAGGGTCTAAATAAAGTTCTGGGTAAAATCCCCCCCCCAGAAAGTCCCTGCTGGCGAGGTAGTACTTTTTCAGAGTTCAGGAACCTTCGGGGGACTTGTGCGCAAAACTGATTGGTTCTTACCACTTATTCTTTCTCTGCCCAATGGTGCACGTTCATCCCATCCATCTCACGGTCAATGTCCACTGATAACAAATGTCTACTTTTATATCTAGCATTACAAGCTTTCTGAATACGCTTTGGGTGCTTGTCTCTTTTCTGCCGTTTTGTTAACCTCGTTTGCGTTTGCGAACCTCGATAGTAAACCAGTCGCATACAAAAGCAGCACAGCTTGAATCTCCTCCATACAAAACTCAAAACAAACGCGCAGGCTCGAGAGAGCAGTCGCACGCAGTTCAACGTCACTATCTTCCCGGTACTTTAGTCCGCGCAGTAAGCAAGCGGTCCGGGGCAAAAAAGGTCCTATGAAAAAAGTTCCTGGGACAAATAGGCCTAGTTCCTGGTAATTGCGGTGGAAACGCGGCTTTTTAGGGGTAAGTAAATAAAATACAAAGTTATCCTTTTAAGGGGCCCGTCTCCTAGCCGAACACTAAAGTAGTTGCTACTGACAATAGCCTACATAAAATTGAGAATGAGAAACTGCAACTGTAATTGAGTTTGCTGCTAATGTTACAGAGGGTTTTAATAATATGGCCATTTTTGTGGTGATGTCGACAAATACTTTAGTGAAAGCATTAAAAACAGTCCTGTGTTTGGTTCCTTATTTCTTAGAGCTTCATAAAACTGTGAAAGCAGGATTTCACAAACCTACAATACATATAGCATCTAAAAATGAGCCAATAAGGGAAATTGTTTTCCACAAAACTTTGTGTTAGGGAACACAACTGGGAATCACTGGTAGTGCTATGCATAAATGTTACAGCTGAGTAATTAAGGCGAATATGATGACAGTTTTAGGGTCATGAAAACTTCGCAAGAGTTAATAGCAGCCAATATGATGGCTTGTCTACGTGAACTATGACCGATTCAATAATTACCGGAATGAACTTCAAATAATTGCCTTTACACATGAACCCTGAACCCTGTATGTTGCATTGTGAATTTCCTGACTCTTAACACACAAATATATTTGAATTGTGTCAATATTCTGTAGGAACAGGTGTACTGTGGCGCGGGCTTGGGTGGACATAATAATAAGATACAATACACAGTTTTACCTCAGTTATTCCCTCAGTTAACATGTAACCTCCTTGACTATAAAACATTAAGATATATAACGCAATGAATAAGGCTGTTTTGTAATAAACGGCGACTATTCGAGACTTCAGAAATGCGCGCACGAACTCAAGCTAGAGTTAGCCAGCTCGCTAGTGCGTTAAACAATGTAAAAACATAACTGGATAACTTACAATCAAGTAAAATGTAATTGTACTATAATACTAATATCAGTGATATCAGAAATGACAGATTAGGGTGCGTTTAATTTAAAGCGAGCCCTCAGTGACAATACTGTGAATGAGACGAGCTAATGCTGTTAGCGAAGAGTTGTAACTCAGCGTATTGACATGCAGAAGAAAGCCTGACAAACTCCTGGTGATTAGAGACACGTAAAGACCCTGCTTTCCCCTGTAAGCGATCATTATCTTCCGATTTACACCCAGGTGGCCCCCAGTCCCTATCCAGCCCATAGATTCTAATCCTTTCTGATTCTATTGGGTTTTCCAGCCTGCCCAAAACAGGAAGAACAGTGCAGATGTTGGTAGAGTGTTAGTCATCTTAAGCTTCTTGCTCTAATATAAGACTTTTTTAAGAAAGGCATGCTATACTTACAGTGTTCTGCGCGTTAGTGTCAAATCCTGACGTTGTGTGGTTTTAGAATTAGGGAAGAAATCATAGTTTAGTTCACCTCTTGTCTGGTTGGCTGTTACTTTGTTCACATTCCAGTCCTCACTGATGAAAAACCGTGGAGTCTCCTGAGGTAATATCCAAAAGCGGGGGAATGTGCAAAGAGTGATTGACATGGCATTGTCCAATCATGAACTAGAGACTTTATGCAAATGTGAATTGTAACCAATAGGAACGTTCCGAGCTGAAAGTCTGCGCTGTTTTCTGTGCAAAGCAGCCAATGGCTAAACATTGGCTGCGGGCGAGGACACACGGGCATCACAACAATCAGCATGGAAGTATTGTGACTTTTTTGTGATCACATACGCTTTTTAAATTGCTACAATGAAAAAATATTCATTCAACTTGGCAGTATTTTGGAAAATATGTGATTCTATTTGGATAACAGTCCATCTTTTTAGACATAATTTAAAACGGCCTCATATTATTCTCATTCAGTGAATTAGCAAGCCGTTCATAAGGCACTGAATTAAGTGCTATCTGCACTTGTATCGCTTTCCGTGTATTTTATTTTATCCGTGTACATATATAAACACTTGTAAATTTAGATTTTTTAAATGCAATGCCTTTAGCTCCATCTAGTGGGATTGTTATATTTTTAGCCATGATAAATCATAACACACACCTTGAACTCTTACATCTCAGGTAATGGACGCATGTCCAATTTTCCATCATTATGCATCCAAAATAAAAGTTTGGGCTCTGCTGAAGTGAAGGCATACTGTAGGCATTAATTGCATTCATATTCATCTTAACAAACGCATCTTCAGTTTTCATGCTATTTGAAATATTATCCACTCTGTCCTTCTTAAACCGCAAAGGCATAATTTCATGTATGAAATCCCAGTGTGATATTCTATTCTTACTAGTTAACTAGAGCTCTAGTTACTCTAGAGCCTAAACGATTTTAAATATTATCTCCTTAAGATATTTAACAATTTACACAAGCATGTTTAAATCATCATATTCTGTAAATATAGACAACCCCTAATTTTTTGTAACATTCTCTTCAAATTCTGCTCTTTGCGGCCTGAGGGTTTATGAGTTTAAAGCTATAATATTTTAATGCTTTATTTTAATGCTTATTAATTTTAATGCTATTCATTTATGTTTGTTTACTTTTAATTCCCATGGGGAATAAAAGTAAAAAAATATTTTCATTCCTCCAATTAAAACATTTTAGGGTGAATGGTTCACATCTATATTTTATAGCTTAGAACCAATGCTTCACTTATTACTGCCTGAATTTACTTTATTTCATTTCCGTTTTGTATGAAATCAATGGTAGTATTTTAAATTCACCATGATAGTGGTTAGCGTTTGCTGTATCTGCCAGCATGCATTGTGGCATTAATAAATTATGCAGCTGGATATTTTTTTTTGTAGCTTGTGAGTTTCATCTATTTTGCTTGAGTGTCACCATTGTTGAGATTCGCTGTTTCTTGATGTCTGTGTGCATCTAAGGCCCTGTTCACACGAGAACGCTTGCGGGTGAAAACGTAAAAATATTTTATCGAATGTGCCTTTCGTTTACACGGCGACGGCGTTTTTGAGGCTTAAAAACGCAAAAAGTGAAACCACCCTCCAGAGTGGAAATCTAAAAACGCTTCCACCGCCGTGTTACTGTGTAAACAGTAGAAACGCAAAAGTCTGCTTGACAGTGAAGGTTGTACGCAGGCGCGTGGACTTGGTGTTGTAGTATGCACTCCTAGCCGCCTGGAGTGCATACTACATTGAATTTCACACACTTTTGCGTCACCATTTGCACGCGATTTCCCACACAAACGTCGCTGCTAAAACGCAGAATAAAAAGTGATTGCGCAACGCCACTTTTGTCAATTAATATGTTAATTACCAGAATGAGCCAAAGCCTTGTATTTCAACTTCCAGATAATATGACAGCATTAATACATGATTAATTACTTCATTGTTAGTGCAAATTCATGTGCAAATTACTACAATTACTAAATGACTAGTTAATAATGATGTGCCCCAACAAGTAAAGTCATAACATAATGATACCTTTGCAAATCATTAGCTAATGATTAATTAAAGCAGACAACTGGAAGTTGAAGTGCATAGCTTTGACTAATTGTGGTAATTAACACATTAATTTACACTATTAGTTAATAAAATATGTTAAGGAATTAATACACAATGACACATTGAATTAATAGCAATTTATGTATTACTTAATCTATTAATCATATAGACTCTTTATTAGTTGCTGATGCAGTAATCATTAATCAATGGTTTAGTTCTTCATGAGTTATATATTAACTCATGATTATCTGTGCATTAGTTAAGCATGAATTAATGCATATTAGTGCGCCCGTTTTGTAAAGTGTTACCATTACCATTATCGAGTGGTCTGGTGACTGTCATTAAATTGTGTTTAATGCCCATGCGCTGGCTTGTGTGTAACCTTGAGATTGTACATTTGTTGAAACAATTTTTTCTTATTTAAGATCTTAATGAAAAAAAATATATTTAGCAATGTTTTGAACAAAAATATAACTTGAAAAATACAACAAATAATAGTAAACTGAATTGAACGAAAGAATATTAATTGAATGAGATACTGCTTGAAAACCTTTTTTCGGTGCAATGGATTACCTTTTTTTGCAAGCAGGGAATTATTTGAATGAACATCAAGATTGTATGTTGAAAGTGTGTGATTGGTATATATGAATGTCTATTAACACTTGGTTGCTCTCTTATTTTTTTTCTTTTTATTCCACAGTCAGTGCTAATGGTCTGTTTGTAAATGAGAACTCTTTGGTTGCATTCCATCTCTTGGTGTTCTGGGTTCATCAGCCTGTGAATGTTTAAAGTCTGTCCCTGTGCTGCTGAAGCATGTGTAATACGATCAAGTTCACTTCGATTCGAGTCTGAATGCATTTTCTGGGCCAGTGCATTGAAACCACTGCCTTGTCTCTTGCTTAGCTAAAGAGATGGTTGAATTTCATTGGCAACCATAATTAACTATGTTCCATCTGCAAAATCACCAAGGGACTATCCGCCATTAGAAGTCTAAACCTAATCTGAGACCATAGGTTCTTTGTACAGAAATGTGCTGATCTTTACTGCGTTAACATGCAATACTGGCAGAGTTTTGACGACATGTGCTGCGGTCGTTAGGAGTCACGATCATGAAATTGTAGTACTATAATAAAGCCACAGACTTACTGCAGTGCTTACAGCAGCTTTTGCTGGGGTAAAAAAAGGTTTAGGACTTGAAAGGCACGCATGTAAGACATATCTAATTTTACATGATAAATAAGTTCCATATTAAAGCAGACAGGGACAGCCAGGTGCCAAAAGCATTTATTAATATTTGTATAATTTAGCAATGAATACAAGCATCTGTCTGTCTGTGAACACAAAAAACATTCTGGTAATAAATCTACATTTTTGTAATGTGTCTTTTGAAAGATGGCTCAACATGGTGGACATTACGTTTCGTGTGGGGTCCACTTGATGAATGATGGATGACCCTGATGAAAAGAAGGTAATGTCCCTCATCATTTAAAACTTTATGCACTAAAGATATGCAGCTGCCCACTAAGAGGGTCACAGGAGAGCCATTGGGTTACCCTACCATGATGACAAATGCCCCCTAAAATAGCAAGACTATAATCCTACTGATATTAGAAGATCACTGTAAACTTTCCAGCAGTGCTGGGTTTTATGTAAATTGCACTGTCCATTTGCACTTCTTGTTGCCAAACAGTAAAATATGACCACATGACGTACTAGCGGTGCTGTGAATTTAAAATGAAATGATCTTGCTGTGTGAACAGTTTGTAAAGAGGGTTCTTTGAGACGGAGGTTGACTGCTCTAACTGATTTGATTGAAGGCCATTTCATTTCTTTCTTTCCAGTTTCTCTTCTCCTCGCGAAAAAACGGCAGTTGAACATGGAAGACACACGTGAAGTCACGTCTGGACCTGATGCCTCTGCACAGGCCCCGCAACCATGGACGTTTTCCAAATCATCTTTGTTTAGAAAGCTTAGACAACACTTAACCAGTAGTAAGTACAGTATATTATTATTTTTTTTTGTCATTTATGCAGTACAAGAGAATGTGTTTATATGTAATTTTTCTTTTTATTAAATGCATTTTAAAAATATGCAATAATATAGACAAAGTTGCATTGATTTAGCAAACCAGACACTATTTTTTTTACACTGAAAAGTATAGTAGTCAGATTAATATAGTTAGGTTGATTATTTTGCATTAAAAGTATTTTACCTAACCATATATTTTTGAAGGGGTTTATGCGTGTTTATGACAACTGTCACTAAGTGTATTTTGCTCAATAATGACATTTGTCAAACATGCATAAAACTTCCTTCATATTCACAACATATGTCATGTCATGATAATGAAGGTGTCATGTTAGCCTATATTAACACCCCTTCAAGTTAAGTGTTACCATTTATTTTTTACAGTTTAGGGTTCTTATGGTCGCAAAATCATTCATAATAGAATCTTTTCAATAAGGCATTTCTTTGACTGGGCGGTCTTTTGAAATCAGATATTTCTGATGCCCAAAAAACATTCCAGTAGATGGGTTTGCAGTGCACAAATATGTGCCTAAAAGAAGCTTCACAGTGTCTGCTGTCTTTGTTGATGCCATCTGTGTGACAGTTCATTTAGGCGAGGTGCTAATGACGTCATGTTCCTCAGCTGATGATGATGATGAAGCAAACCAAGCTTCAGATGATCCCGTTGTGGTTTTGAAACCCTATATTTAGACATCTCTGAAACAGAATAATGTTCTGAGGACACACTGTGATCTGGCACCAGATGATTATTTCTTAATACATTTCGAAAAGTGCTCTGGTTCTGGGCATATAAGGTGCTTGTCATGTGGGAACATAAATAAATGGGTAAAAGTATATAGACATCTAAAAAACATCCCTATATGAGCTTGTTAAATTTCAAAACCATGGGCTTGAGGAGCTGGTCTTCCTGGTTTTCCACTTCTAGATGATGGACATGACTCCAGGGATTCATTCCCATTTAGACACACGAGCCTCAGTGAGGTCAGGGACAGACTTTGGGCAAATGGGGTCTGGATCACAGCTGCTGTTCCAATTCATCCCAAAAAGGTGTTTACTGGGATTCGGGTCTGGGCTTCAGTCAAGTTCTTCCAAACCAGCTGCAGTAAATCATGTTTATGGACCACAGTGGGTAGTGTGTGCTTTCTATTCTCTACTGATCTAGAAATAGCCTATATCTAAATTAGGGTTCACAAAGCGTTTATTAAAATACCTGCATGCCATGTGGCCATTAATGGACATCAGAGAACCATGAACATAAAAGTATTGTTAAATTATTAAAATATTATCTTTTGGAATCTCTGGCCTAAACAGTCCTAAAACCATTTTAAAGGCATGTGACTAAAAATGGTGTTTGTTGCTCTCATCCAAGTACATTAGTTCTAAGGTAAATGATTATATCTGAAATACTGTGACATGAATGGACCCTTTTTACATTATGGGTTCTCAAAAGTGGAATTTCATAGTTGGGTAAATGTAAATGTGAATAAATATATATTCCCACTTGCTCTAGCATAAAAACAAACAAACAGAAAAACATCAATGATAGTTTTTCCATGACATTCCATAAGAGGAGAAATAAATATTGAGACTGATTATGGTATACATATTACGCTTGTAACCAGTGTTGTGGACCCGAGACTCTGGACTCAGGTTTTGGACTCTGTCTCGAGATCATATTTTAATGGTCTCTGTCTTGTCATGGACTCATGTGCGTTTTGACTTTGGAATTGATTTGTACTCGAACATATTAGGACTCTGACTTATTCTCGAGTCCACTCGAGTCCCATTCAAAATATGTCATGATTATTACAGTGTGTTAATATTTCTTTAAATTGCTGTTTGATTGAAACGTCCAATGATTGCTGACTTTCTTGTGCACAACTGACTATAACGACTATAACAATAACATTCGCGGTACGCAAATGCAGCATGACCCAGGTCAGATGTGATGTGGAGCCTCTTGCTCAACTCGGTCTGAAACCTCTATGGTGTCGGTCTCGAACCTCTATGGTGTCGGTCTCGAACCTCTATGGTCTCGGTCTCGAACCTCTATGGTCTCAAGGTCTCGAACCTCTATGGTCTCGGTTTCGAACCTCTATGGTCTAGAAGTCTCGAGCTTCGGACTCGACCTTCTATGGCCTTGGTCTCGACTCGGACTCGAGCCCTCTATGGTCTCGGTCTCGACTTCGGACTCGACCTTCTATGGTCTCGACCTCGACTTGGACTCAACTCTCTATGGTCTCAGGTCTCGAACTTCGGATTTGAACCCTCTATGGTCTCGAACTTGGACTCTGACCCTCTCCGGTCTCGAGTCTCGAGCTCTCTATGGTCTCGACTTCGGACTCAACTCTCTATGGTCTCGACTTCGGACTTCGACTCTCTATGGTCTCGAACTCGGACTCGACTCTATGGTCTCGAGTCTCGAACTTCGGACTCGAACTCTATATGGTCTCGACTTCGGACTCGACCCTCTATGGTCTCGACTTCGGACTCTAACCCTCTCTGAGTCTCGGTCTCGACCCTCTATGGTCTCGGTCTCAGACTCTCTATAGTCTCAGTCTCTCGGACTCGACTCTCTATGGTCTCGGCACTCGACCCTCTATGGTCTCGGTCTCTACCCTCTATGGTCTCGGTCTCGACTTCGGACTCGACCCTCTATGGTCTCGGTCTCAACTTCGGACTTCAACCCTCTATGGTCTCGGTCTCGAGCTTCGCACTCGACTCTCTCATGGTCTCGGACTCGAACCCTCTATGGTCTCGAGTCTCGACCCTCTATGGTCTCGGTCTCGAGCTCGGACATCGACTCTCTATGGTCTCAGTCTCAACTCGGACTTGACCCTCTATGGTCTCGGACTTGAACCTCTATGGTCTCGGTCTCGACCCTCTATGGTCTGGTCTCAACTGGACTCGACTCTCTATGGTCTCAGTCTCACTTGGACTTCAACCCTCTATGGTCTCGCACTCCGACCCTCTCTGGTCTTGGTCTCGACTCTGTGGTCTCGGTCTCTAACCCTCTATGGTCTCGGTCTTTGACTTCGGTCTCGACCCTCTATGGTCTCGGTCTCGACCCTCTATGGTCTCCGGTCTCCAGACTCTTGGACTCGACTCTCTATGGTCTCTGACTTGGACTCGAACCCTCTATGGTCTCGGACTCGAACCCTCTATGGTTTCGGTTTCGACTCTCTATGGTCTTGGTCTCGACCCTCTATGGTCTCGGTCTTGACTTCGAACTCGAACTCTCTATGGTCTTGGTCTCAAACTTCGGACTTCGAACTCTTTATGGTCTCGAGTTTCAACTTCGGACTTGAAACCTCTATGGTCTCGAGTCTTCGAGCTTCGGACTCGAACTCTCTCTGGTCTCGGTCTCAGACTCAGACTCGAACTCTCTCTGGTCTCTGTCTCGAACTTCGGACTCCACTCTCTATGGTCTCGGTCTCGAGCTCTGACTCGAGTGAGCTGGTTTCGACTTCAACACTGCTTGTAACAGAACGCTTGTAGTAACAGAGGGCGTATAGTCACTTACTCACCTTCATGTTGTTTCAAAACACCATTACTTTTTTATTTCTTCCGCAGACCACAGAAAGAGATAGTAGGCAGGATGTTCATGCTGCTTATAATGAGAGTGGAGGGTGACCAAAGTTGTTATGCTCCAAAAAAAAAAAAAATCCCATAACAAGCAAAACTTTTAGTCTTCAACTCACTCTATCATGTGACTTCAGAAGATTACACGTAATTTTTTTTTGTCATCCTAACAGCTCTTAGTCACAGAGCATCAAATGCAGAAGGTCTGGAAGACATTGTCCATGTAAACCTGCGTAATTACTGAAGGTCAGCCATGAAAGCAGAAGGTTTTAATAGTGGACCATGCCTGAGAGATATTTATATCACATAAGATGTGAAACTGAAATGCAGAAATTAATTTTGCTCTCATAACATCTGTTCCCTTTTATCTTTCATCATCCGGTAAGGGTTAGATGAGAGTTAATGAGGATGTAAACAGATGAGCATAGGTTTCTGCCTTTAAATCTGAACTGTGTTTGCTGCATATTTATTGATACATATTTAGAAAAAAACGGGGAGGACTGGTTGTCAGAATTGCTATTGAGAGCAAATTTGAGAGAAATTTTGAGAGAAAATTTGGTAAATTATTTTTTACTAAATTTTAAATTATGTGTTGTTGCAGACATTAACTAATATAAAAACTATATTAATAAATAATATTAATATAAATATATATATATTTCTTTACTATATATATATATTTAATTGATGTCTGCAACATCACATAGCCTACTTTAAAATTTGGTAGAAAAAACAAACAAACAAATATTCACACCATTTTTTTCAATTAATTTAATATAACATTGAAAATAATGCCCAAATAGTGGGCCATATACCAAAATTGGGCCATTGACTTGATGGAATTTATGAGCTTTTTTTTCTTTTCGTAAAAAATATGAACAATGTAAAAGCTCTCTCACAGTAGGCTATTTTATGCGAGGCAGCATGTGCATCTCTCCGTATCATTTCCCAAGAGTCGCAGTTCAAGTGAAGCCACTTTATTAATGTAAATGAAACTCTGTTTGAACTCGGTGGCTGTAAATCCGAGACCCGGTCTTCCCATTCCCTATGAGTGTCTCATAACTCAGTGTGTCCCGTTTGCATATATCTCCTCTGATTACTGCTGAATTTAATTGCCCTGCTTTACTGGCCAGTGATTTCATAGTCTTAAATGAGCTGGGTTGAAATACAACAGACTGCTAAATCCAGCAGTGTATTATGTATAATGCATGTAAATAGTGTTTACGTGTTAATGCCATTTCCTGTCAGATTAGTCAAGAGTGTGTGCTAATAGCTGTCATGACCATGTCAAGAGCTGTCATGAGATCCTTCTCCTGTAGTTTATGAGGATGTGAGGTTCAGTGTGACCACAAGAGGGAGATAACAAGCCATGCATTGTAGGAAAAAAACATGTGGTGTTAATCAATGTGGCTCTCAGCTGTTTATATATAGATATATACACACACACACACACACTGCTGTTTGGATGTAAATAGGCAGTTGCTTAAAGGCCCCCTGTAGTCAATAATTTGATCACCAAAATGTCATATTTAAATTTTTTGCAAGAGTAACTAAACCCTAAACCAACTGTTTTTAGTTAATGATCTGTAAGAATGGATCTTTATTAATACCAGTCATTGATTCGAGTAACTTTTTTGACATTTGTTTACAAAGTGTTTTATTGCTACAATATATGGTGTAAAAACGTCTTAGTACTGCCCTCTACAGGTTGAACGGTGGCTACTGCAGTTGAATTTTCCTATTGGATGTTAGCGGTTCTTCGTGACGTACGCAGGTTTCAGCTCGCCACGCTCTTGGCATGAGCTACGCCCTTGGCAGTATAAAAACCAGCTTGTTTCGACGAAACCACTGTAGCGAGTCAGTAGTTGGAATTGCGAGTTTTGAAAACGATCAGGAGAGAGTGTTTTAGCATATATTTCAAATATTGCCAGTGGGTGGAGTCAGGCTCTGACCAGGGCTTAAGTTACCCTTTAAAATAGATTGAATGTGCCGTTACACCCTTGCCTTATTGCAAATTAGCCCCGCCTCCACTCACTCAGCGATCCACTCGTTGATGATCACACGTTGATCTGATTGGAGAGTTCAGATCCAATCAGAGGTGCGTTTCCCGAAAGCATCGTTAGTCAACTATGGTCGCGAGTTCCGTCGCTACCAATAGAGTTCAATGGAAATTGCGACCATAGTTGGCTAACGATGCTTTTGGGAAACGCACCCCAGATCAGTAGATAGTTAGTTACTTCAGAAACACCAGCGATTTAAAACATTTTTAAAACATTTTTGTGACTGTCTTTGGTTCACTGCAGTTTTAAGGAGAAAAGCTTTAAGAGTCTCTGACTAGATCTTAATTGTGGTGTTTGTTTAGCAACAGTTCTTCCAATCCTAATTGATGGAGTGTGTAGCTTATAATTTCTTATACAACCATCCAGGAAGACGCATCAAAGCCATATTCCAGGATGACAATCTCAAGGTACATCAGGCTCAAATTGTATAGTTGGGAGACTTTAAAGAGTGCTGAGAGTGACTCTTGCATTGGCAATTTAAATCCAATATGGCCGGGCAGTATTTATAACCATTTTACTGTATATTATTTGACTGTGAAAAGCTGGGCTTAATGAAGGTTCACATGCAGATGTTACGTTACTGAAAAGTATGGATTTGCTTTGTGTGCAGCTGATGATGTTACATTCTAAGCACATGCACAAGTCTTAAATCTGTATGTTTGTTAAACTTTTCAGTGGAGGCTCATTTTACAACTCCCTTGAGTTAAACATTTGGGTTTTACCATTTTTGAATCCATTCAGCCAATTTTCTGATATTTAGAAGAAATATCAGTAACCAGACAGTTTCTGGTCTCATTGACTTTCATAGTAGGAAAAAAATATACTATGGAAGTCAATAAGACCAGAAACTCTCTGGTTACTGATATTATTCTAAATATCAGAAAATCGTCTGAATGGATTCGAAAACGGTAAAACCCAACTGTTTAACTCTGGGGGAGTTGTAAAATGAGCCTATTTCCAAATAAAGTGGAGTATCCCTTTAACATATGGCTCATACAGGTGCAAATACATTTGAAATGGGTTGATTTGAATATTTAATTTTCTTATTAATATTTAGTGTGCCCCTCCCCAAACAGATATTTGTGTTCCTGCAGCTGCACTAAATGACTGATGACATTTCAGAAAGACCCTTGCCCCCCCTCCTTTTCTCTCTGTGTACATGTTTATGTTTTTATTGTGAGGTTGGTGGTGCAGGATTTGAGTAGGTGGGAGAGCGGGAGAACGGGGGTATGGAAGGATATTGGAGTGGGCTGGTAGAGCTGGCTGCCGATCCTGAGGTCAGATTTCACTGCCCTCTCTCTGCATGTTTTATGGAAAGTGCTATTTCAGACATCCCCAGCATGCGAGTGCCAGTGCTTGGTCGATTGCTCATGTTACAGCCGGCACTTTGAGTGACAGTCAGGCTTTCTGGCTCACAAAAGAACCCAGTGGAAAATCCTGAGCCTGGCTGTGGCGGGATACTTCTACAGCGCGGGTCCTGTTGCGTTAGGAACAAAATATAAGATGCACATCCCATTCAGGTTGCAGGACAGGTGGAAAAAGAGTCTTGTGTCCACTGTGGCCTTGATGAAAGGGGGAGATACAGAATTGGCTGTGAACGCTGTGCCCTCTGATCACGTATCTCTCTCGAAAAATACCATTAATGGCAAGAAAAGATGCTTAACGTGGTATTTTTAAGTTAGCGGACCATGAGGGAATGAGTCATCGTCTTTAATTTGATGTTGAGATTTGCAGATGGCGATTGAACTCATGATCAGCAGTGTATTAAGCATCGGTGGCTGCTTTGAAGTAAACATTTTGACAGATTTTTCTGATAATTTCAACAGAGAAAGTTACCTCTATTTTTTCCCTATCCACAGCAGTCTCTTTTATTTATATAAACATTGTTGCAATATATTCCCTTTTCTGTCTTATTGTTTAAAATAATTAAACAATACAGTAGATATTTTAGATAATTAAAAAAAAAATTGTAAGATGATTGCTGCAATATCATTAGAAAAGTCACAATTGTCTTGTAGATAATAATCAAACAATTGTGACTACAAGATAATTGAATCTTTTTATTGATCATAAATAATTTTGATTAAATAATTTTGTGAATTTACACTGTAATTGACTTAGAAAAGTCAAACTTCTATTTATTTATATTTCTATTTATTTACTCTGAGGTGTAAAAAAGCATTTGAACCCATAGCTTCACACAGAATCATAAGCAAACGTCCTCAGTTTCCTTCCTAAGTAAGGGTGCATGATATATCGGCCACATTATCGGTATCGGCCGATATATGATAATTTTTAATGTTATCGTTATCGGCCCAACAAGAACATTTAGCCGATATCTTAAAGCCGATAAATAATGTATTATTTCCTTGAGCTAAAGCACTTTAGATGTGCACTGTTCATCATGATGTTTTTAAATAGCTTGAAATACGATTGAAATCACATTAAAAAAGGAAAATCCAGTTAAAGTGCAAAATGTGCAGCACAAGTCTGTCATATCGGCTACACAACATTAAAATAAAAACATCATAATTGTGTTTGTATCTTGGTTTTTAATGAGAAAAATCAAAAATTGTCCAAAAAAATTGGATTTAGATTTATCGGCCAAAATATCGGTTATCGGCTTTCAAATATAAGGAATTATCGGTTATCGGTATCGGGCAAAATTGTCATATCGGTGCATCCCTACCTTTAAGATAAAAAAAAAGATGTCTCTCGTTTGATTTGCTGTGATTACTGCCATATTGCTCGCTCACTTTACCATGTTTATCAGATGAAAATAAACAATTGGACACTCTTAAAACTTGAGAGAAATATAATCTATTAACTGGTGGGAGCCAGCAACTCGAGATGTCTGTCTACATGCATTTCATACCAAGGTTATCTTATGCTAAGGCCACTAGATGACAAGTATGCCTGCTTAAGGGTCTCAGTATCCACATTTGCGTAATTCCCCTGTAAGAAGGTTTCAGCATGGAATGAAAATTGGCCTCAGAAGTGAAATTAAAGCATTGTTGTCATCATTTGATCAAGCCCACCCACTTTAAAAGCGTTAGAATTCAATTCACGATCTGTGAACAATAAAACAGCCTGTTTTACTATCCGTAACGGTATTCTTTGCATGTCTTTACACAGTATAACATATTTTAAGACTTGTGAGACTTATAACGGATAAGTTAATGACTGATTGATCAAATTTCATGTGTGCACAATGAGTTTTGTGAGTGTTTTTTTTTTTTTTCATTTGTGACAACATTTTTGCTAAATGTTCAGCTTGGGCCTGGGGTGGACTGCAATAATTTCATAGTTTAAAGTGTCCTTGGTGATTACATCCAGCCCACACAGTTCATCAGTAATTTCCTGATGCCCACTGTGTACTTGATTTTCTCATTCACCTATTGATTTCAAGAAGCAAATGTTTGTGTGCTCTCTTTTCCTCACTGCACCACGGAGATTCGAACAATGTTTTTGCTGCTCTTCTCTGTATCATGCAAAAATGGTAAAACAATTGACGCTGAGGAGCTTGTTTGTGGAGTGTTGTACAAAAAGAATGGAGGAGCCACGAGGAAAGATGTATATATTTGCTTTTAACTTAGGGAATGGTTCACATCGAGATTTCACGATGGATTGTTAACTGACAGCTTCGAGTGGTGAACTCTTCCCAGTATCCTCAGGTCTGCTCTTATTTATTTATGGGCCTCTTGAGCAGCTTGGCATAGAAGTCTGTCATAGGTGCCCTGCATCACTCGGGTTGATAACTTATTTAACATGTTTGTGCTCAAAATGCTGGAAGAACAAGCAAAGTGCCGTTCCACGTGTAAGGGTGATGCCGCAGGGAAGGTGTGGGAGAAATAGGAGTGTTCTCTGTTGTTTTAGAGATGAAGCTAAACCTCTCTGTGAGGGACTTGATGGGTTCTGCTCTGGCTAGGATTAAACTGCCCACAGCTACCAGCTGGCTACTGGATCTGTGGTTTCATAAGCCCCTTGAACTTCCAGTTTGTTCTCGAGCAAGCTTGTGTACCTTGAGCTCTCTCTATACATTTTGCCCCTCTCAAAGATAAACAATAGCTACAAAAACTCCCTCAGGTCCCACACTTGTACCGTTGAAGCTTGATGCCTGTCAAGACCATCTTATGCTCCCTTTGCTAGGTCTTGAAGTGGTAGAAACATAACTTTCGATTGCATGGTCTCATTTGCACTGGGACAAGAGCTTCAACATTCTAATGAATGTTGCATCTATCTATCTGTCTGTCCACCCGTCCTTAAAAATAATTTCATTGACTTTCCATTCATTGTAATTCTTCCTGCATTCAAAATTAAGTTGCATTTCTTTATATTGTTTGCTGCCTCAATTCAAATTCAAAAGGCATTCTCAATTAAATTATAAATGGTGCACAACCTTGCTAGGCAGTTTAAGAAGCCTAGTGGGGACACTACAACTTTGCTCATAAACCTTGTGCCCTGCATCAAAATGGGACAACCATTCTGTTTTTTTTTTTCATGTGATGCTGTTTGACAAATTAGGTCTTGCATCTTAGGTTACTAAAAGGGATTAAGTCCAAAATGAAAGTGTCCGTACTCGCCCTGACACCCTCATGTTGTCCCAAATCTACATGAGTGTCTTTCTTCTGTTAACTCAAAGAACATATTTGGAAAGTCAGTGAGGTCTAAACAACAACCCCAATGGTTTTGTTGTATTCCAACCAGAAAGACTTGGGAATGAATACTGTAACAATAAATACATTTATTGATAGCCCAGCAAGCAAGTTCTTTGGCGTAGGCCCCATCCATAGCCCGGCAATCCGAGGGTCCGGACGCATTTTCTGCCTGAAGACGAAGGCAGGGGCACAGCCGACCCCCGGGAGGTTTAGGAAGGGACCATCCTGGTGGTGGTGGGTTGGAAAGGAAAGGAACCATCTTGGAGGTGGTGGGGAGGATGGAGTTTAATGGAAGCGTCAGCATCTGCAAACTCTAACACGTGTAAGTACCGGTCTTGTATACCGCAAGAATTAGACACGATTGGATACATGAGAAGGTAATTAGTGACTCAACAATTGAGTCTTCCTGGCCGAACTTAACGCTAAAGCTTCCATGGACATTTTTATAAATATCTTCATTTGTGTATTCATTAATTCCATGCAAGTATGCTGGTGTTTTCAAGGTAGCTAAGCTAAATGTGAATCCCACAAATCATAAAACTGAACTGAAATACACAATGCACTTGAGCAAAATGTAAGAACTTCAAGTAAGAGGCTTGGAAAACAAGACATAGAGACCAGACGAGATTTGGCCCTCTGACAAGCTCTGCAGCAAGCAAGTCACTCTTCTGATGTAAAGTGTTAATTAAAAGGTTGGGAGACGGCCAAGCAGTCGTAAATTTGTAGTTGTAGGCAGCCGTCTTTACAAGATATGCTTTTCCGAGCTTTCCATGCATGACTGTGTGGCGTTCAACAGTTTTGTGCACTTTCTGTCTTGGCAGGTTAATGTTCTTGCACCAAGTGAAGTTCCTGTGATTGTTGCAACTAAACATCACTGTCTGAACTTGGCAACCAAATTGACACTAATGGGGTTTTAGATGGTGATTTACAGCGGTTTTGTTCTGATGTAGTTTATCAAAGCTTGAAGGAGAATAATAAGAAATCCTAAATGTGGACAACATGGATAGGGTAAGGTTGCACATATGTGCTGCGGTGATGCTTGTTAGCTTTTGTGTCATGCCGATCAAAGGGAGCCCGTTGCATGCTTGCATAAATGGGGTTTATTTTCACTCATGCATTCCTGGCATAACATGCTATTCATATTGTGTGGTGTGGACAGACAAATCAAGAGGCTGAGACTCAAGAGGCTGAGTCTACCGCCCATGCAACCACACTGACACACACATTTATAAACCCTGCCATAAGCTGTATGAAGAAAGCTGCATAAAACCACAACACCAACCCCCCACAGAAAGCCACCATACCACCCTAGACAACTTGTGCACCCTGGACTGATTTACATCACATTTGCCCTTGTTACTTTTTGTCAGACCGGAATCCAGCTGGGGAGTTTACCCAAAGGGAGGGGGGCTTTTAAAAAACAGCCAGGTGCGACCCTTAAATTCAGGACTCAGTGAGTGGGATAGAGGCAGTGGGAGTTGGTAGAAGCAGATAGGAATCTCTATATTGGACATACTTGCACTTTCTTTCTCAAATATACTTTTGTACTTGACTCTATTGACCATCCCAAGATGTGCAGCTACACTAAGCCGGGTCACTTCACCTGGACGGCGACATTGAAACAGTGTGGAAGCCTCACTAATGGGGGTAAGCGAGAAGATGAATCTCTGCAATGCTCTGAATGCACATCAAGTCCTGCAGTTGGCAAGAGCATGCTGTGTGTAAAGAAAGCTCACGCTGTAGCTTGCACAAGCAAATGTCTTGTTTTACGTGCACACTGTGGTCTTTTGCTGCCTTTCACAGCTCTTGACCAGGTTGCATGAGCTTGATGTACCTTTTGTTTTTAAGTCTTGATAAAGCGATCAATGAAAAGATGATTTGTTGCAGAGGATCACAGGGTACATTTACAAAATGCACCAGTCAACCTTGAAATACATGCTTGATAATCAAGATACTCAGCCCGATTGACGTAGTCGTACTGTTGTTGACGTTCAATCATTTGCATGTGTGCTTAGGCACTGCCTTGTGCTTAGTGAGTTAACGGGTTGGGTGGAGCTCTTGTCTACATGGAATGGTCTTCAAGTCCCACCTGCTCTTTTCTTTTAACCAAGCCCAAGACGAGAGAGTTATTTCCATCACCTTTATTTTTATCTCGCAGCCTCAACTGTGAACTCAGCAGTTTTCAATATTTGTCCTCCTTGCCCCCACCATCTTGTTTTTCACAATCCATAAGTGTGCCTCTCAAACGTTGGGATATTTATCCTATGGTATTATGTAACTAAATGAGGAGAACCACTGCTGAGTGACAGTTGCTACCCACAATGCATTTGTGGCAGGAGAATGTCATTGAGAGAATGCAAGCATTAAAGCTCCTCTGGCTTTAGGAAGTCCATGTCCCACAGGTGAAGGTTATAATTTATAGACTCTTGTCTGTCAGGATTAGAGAGGGATTCAGTGGTATTGTGTATAATGAAGTCACCTTGCCGCTTCTGGGGATGTGATATCTGCAACCTTTGACGCTATTTCTTAGTTATAGAACTGAATGTTAACATGCGTTTGTGTAAATGTGTGGCACTCTAGATGATGTTTAAACTTTTCAACAATATTAGTAAAAAAAGATATGACCCCCTCGGTGTAATTTTAGCCATGCCAGTTTCCACCGAGGCATTTAAATATTTGTTCATTCTGCTGTGCCATTAGAGGCTTTAGGGAGATTAAGCCAAAAACCCAGTGGGCAGTGCTGATGTGTCAGTTACTCTGAACACTGCTAGTGCTAGGGGACTTCAGGGTCAAACTGTTATTTTTTGTTAATAGTATGCATATTCAGAGTTCTTTTTGCGCAGAATGTTTTCTGAATAGTGGTTGGCTAGACCCTAGATAACGATGGTCCAACTTTTGTCCCTTAAAGACATTATAATTCTCTATTGTACATAAGTAATTCAATAATCATCTCTAATTGAGTTTATTTTGATATAGCGGATTATCGTTGTGCTAATGCCACTTTCAAGTGGATGCGATTAACCCACCGACTCTGCTGGTTGTTGTTGTTGTTATTGCATCTCAAAGAATGGGTTTCTAGTTTCCCACTGAAGCTCAAGGATAAGTTATGCCATTTACCTACCCTCCATGGTGCCTGTTTTAATCAGCAGCTGTTGCCCTGATGGAGACGGCTTGGATTTGTTCGCCCCCAAAGGCATAGGGGACTCCGTTTAACATTGTTCTGTATATCATTGCTATTTTTTTAGAAGACCTCACAAAAAACCTATATATATATATATATATATATATATATATATATATATATATATATATATATATATATATATATATATATATATATGGGTTTTTTGTGAGGTCTTCTAAAAAAAATCATCATTTAAGGGATAATCATTTAAGTTTATTAACGCAAACAATTTAAGCATAAAAAAATATTTGATTTGTTTCCAAGTAACTCAATAACTTATTGTTAAAATAACTTGGGTAAATCAAGTTAATAGTACTAATTAGCTACTGTAACTTAAATCTTTGAAGTACTCTGTAAACCCAAATAAGTTGGCATAACTCAAATCACTTTTAATAGTATAAACTTAGTTAGCTTTAAAAGCTAATCTGCTGACGTAGTAAATGCTAACATATTAGTAACAGTATGTTATAAGCACTTACAAACACAGAAGCACTTGTTGCATGAGTGTAATAATATAAAGGGATAATTTGCTCTCAAATCAAGCTGATTGCACCACTTGTCACCATGATGGTAACTATCCTAAAGCCAACATTAACAGAAATTCTTCTAAATTAGCATAACAAAACAATAATCACTACTAAATCTCATACTTAACATTACTCTTACACAAAAAACACCATTATATTGCACTTAATTTTAGCATTTACACTCTCTTACAGTACCATTGGCAAAGCATGCTGGGAAATAGATATCCCAGCCGTCTAAATTAAAATAAAAAATTTCATAAAACTCAAAACAATGAAACAGTTCAGTTTACTTAAAATATATCAGTTTAGTCTGTGAACTTGAAAGAAAAAGAAAGTGCTAAATACTCATAAAAATTAATTTGACTGAACTAATTAATTGAATTTAAGTTTGTCCTACTCAAACCAATTAATTGTTTTGACTGTTAGGGTTTACAGTGTGTGTGTATGTATATATATATATATATATATATATATATATATATATATATATATATATATATATACACACAAACAAGAATGCAGCACCATTGTAGTGGCTCTGTTGAGGTTTAAAACATCAGCTAAATGCTAATGAAATATTGAGGAGTAAGTTGATTAGCATGTGAGTTAGACCCAAAGATGGTGTACATCTTAAAAGGTTTACCCATAGAGGAGGAAGCCAAAAGGAACTGTTGGCAGTTCAACTTCTGACCAAGCATCTGATCCAATGAACATTTATCATTGTAGCCTGAGCCGGGAGTGTTACCTTTCAGCTAATAATTCTTCTAATGAATAGCCAAATCACTTTTGCCACTTTTTTTTTTTTTGGTAGAAAGACAGGACGTCCAGTGATAAATTACTTTAAGTGACTCTTAGTAATCAGCTCAGTGGTATCTGGTATCAGCATCTAAGGTATCTGTCTGTATTACTATTTCCCACAGTGCTACGTAGGAATCATTACTAAGGACTGAGTGAAGCTTTTATAGAATGAACATGGCAGTGGTATGGCACTAGCTATGTTGTGCACAGAGGAAACGTTTCTAAAAATGACTTGGCAGAGCACAGCACCTGATTAAGGCCACTAGTGACACTAGCATTCTTTCATTAATATAGAGAAGTGGTTCTCAAACTGATTACTGATGTGTCAGATGATTCTAAATGATTCATAAGACTATACACACACACACACACACACACACATATATATATATATATATATATATGTGTGTGTGTGTGTATAGTTAGTGGTTTAGAGGGGTGTTAGGTGGTCTGTGACTAGTCCTGTTAATTTACTAAATCTTGTGATAATTATTTTATGAAACATTAATTTGAGAACTGCTCTATTTAAGCCTTTGTTTAAATACTCTGAGGTAAATCCAAGCTGTCAAAGTATGAAAGTTGTGTTTTAGATTTATTTATTCTGAAGCATGTTATATCAGATGTGACAGTTGCTAAGCAATGAAACGTTGCCCAGGGAACAGTCAATTTGGTGGAATGAGACACTGGGAAATCTTCTATTTTTCCTTCTCATTTGTAATTGCTGAATTTGATCCAAGAAATGCCGCTGTGCTTTGAACTATGGAAGAAATGAATCAGATCTTGCAGAGCTTTTTGAAAATATATAATTTGCCGAGAGGTAAACTTTTGGTTGTAAAACACAATTTCAGCTAACAATAGTCATCTGCTTTTTAGTTTACAATTTAAGCCCAACATGGGTGTGTTTGTATATATTCAGAGTATTTATTATTCCTCAACCTTACAGACCTCATGAATCCAAAATTTATAGTGTTTTGTGTCCATGTCTGTTAGCTGTTAGGTCATCTACACTCACCTAAAGGATTATTAGGAACACCTGTTCAATTTCTCATTAATGCAATTATCTAATCAACCAATCACATAGCAGTTGCTTCAATGCATTTAGGGGTATGGTCCTGGTCAAGTCAATCTCCTGAACTCCAAACTGAATGTCAGAATGGGAAAGAAAGGTGATTTAAGCAATTTTGAGCGTGGCAAGGTTGTTGGTGTCAGACGGGCCGGTCTGAGTATTTCACAATCTGCTCAGTTACTGGGATTTTCACACACAACCATTTCTAGGGTTTGTAAAGAATGGTGTGAAAGAATGGTGTAAAAATGGAAAAACATCCAGTATGTGGCAGTCCTGTGGGCGAAAATGCCTTGTTGATGTTAGAGGTCAGAGGAGAATGGGCCGACTGATTCAAGCTGATAGAAGAGCAACTTTGACTGAAACAACCACTCGTTACAACCGAGGTATGCAGCAAAGCATTTGTGAAGCCACAACACAAACAACCTTGAGGCGCAAATAGGAAAAACCTCCACTACAACCTCCACTACAAATAGGAAAAAAAGGCTACAATTTACAAGAGCTCACCAAAATTGGACAGTTGAAGACTGGAAAAATGTTGCCTGGTCTGATGAGTCTCGATTTCTGTTGAGACATTCAGATGGTAGAGTCAGAATTTGGCATAAACAGAATGAGAACATGGATCATCATGCCTTGTTACCACTGTGCAGGCTGGTGGTGGTGGTGTAATGGTGTGGGGATGTTTTCTTGGCACACTTTAGGCCCCTTGGTGCCAATTGGGCATCGTTTAAATGCCACAACCTACCTGAGCATTGTTTCTGACCATGTCCATCCCTTTATGGCCACCATGTACCCATCCTCTGATGGCTACTTCCAGCAGGATAATGCACCCTGTCACAAAGCTCTGAATCATTTCAAATTGGATTCTTGAACATGACAATGAGTTCACTGTACTAAAATGGCCCCCACAATCATCAGATCTCAACCCAATAGAGCATCTTTGGGATGTGGTGGAACAGAAGCTTCTGTGCCCTGGATGTGCATCACACAAATCTCCATCAACTGCAAGATGCTATCCTATCAATATAGGCCTACATTTCTAAAGAATGCTTTTAGCACCTTGTTGAATCTAATGCCACATAGAATTAAGGCAGATCTGAAGGCGAAAGGGGGTCAAACACAGTATGGTGTTCCTAATAATCCTTTAGGTGAGTGTATGCAAATGTCTTCCTAAAAGCTTTAGCAAATAAACACATTTAAAATCTACAGTCTTTCTTTGCATTCAGATTACAACATTCACTGTAAAAAAAATAATGTAAAAAAACGGTAAACTACTGGCAGCTGTGATTGCCAGCATCATAACGTAAAAATACGGGTTGTTACTGTTTTAAAATTAACAGCTAAATACCGTATTGTCAGCTGCAGTATAAAACTTTAATTTAACAGTTTTATGCTCTAACACAAAAACAATAACACACTGTATTGTTACGGTATTATGCTGGCAACCACAGCTGCCAGTAGTTTACCGGTTTTTTTTACAGGATTATTTTTTACAGTGCGATCACTGAAGACCACATTGAAGATTTTATTATGAAACCCTACAGTACGTGCCTATAAACTAAACGTTACCTTTTTCACTAATTCACCATTTGTAATTTATATCTAGACAATAACAGTATAGTTTTCAAGAACTTGCACTTTGAAACCCATTTTCAAAAGTTTGCATTTTCAGGCCCCCAAAATGGTGTTGTGGTAAATTAGTATTATTTTTATTATATATTTTCAGTTGAAAACATACCACTTTTGTGAAAAGTGGCATACGAAAAGTACCACTTTTATGTTGTGTAAATGACCCCAAAATACTCCCTACAATGAAATTGTATGTAATGCTTCTGACCAGGGGGCAGGGTCTAGCTGGTTAGCTGTAGCCCTTACTTGATTTTTCTAATAAGGAACATAAACTAAAGGCAACTGGCTGAAAAAAAGTACAGTGTAATTTGTTCTGCCCCAACCTACTGTTTGAATAGTAAAGATGCCAGAACAGTATAGATGATTTCACTAAATCTCCAACTAGCTCTTACCTTTTACTCCCCTCTAAATGATAGCAAATCCTGTAAATATAGGTGATGTGACCTGATTTTCCTCTGATTTACAGTCCTAATGTCACTTAATAGCAGGCAATGGCATAATTATGTCTTCATAATGCAGCTGCTATTTAATAGGAGGTTAGTGTAATTCCTATGTGAAGGGCCAGCTCGTATATGCCCTATCAGCTGTTAATGTGAAGAGTTTAAAATGCTATATAATTATAGTTTTCACTATATCTGACGTGTTCATTATTACACAGACCGTGCAATCAACCCTTAGACACTGCACCTAATAAATTTTACACAGTTTATTAACATTTTTTTTATAGACCTAATATAACCTTTTATCTGGAAGATTATGATCTTGGTTTGGAAGAAACCTGAACAAGGCACAGAACAGTCAGATTCAATCTGGGTGTAGTATAGACACACTGCATGAGGGTTGAACGTTCTGCAATAAAGTTATATCTGGTATAAGCAGCTGGCCTTTTAAGCAGGTGCATTTCTGAGCCTTTGACCAAAGGTACGTCAGCAAGCATGGCTGCCTGTAACATTCATGACCTGCTGGTGATAAAAGGCATGGAACACAAACATTTATTCAAGTGCAAACTCGTATACTGCAACATATTGACATACTGCTCATGAGTGACAATTTATAAATGTAAAAAATGGAAAGGGCTTAGAGCATATTATCCAGGGATGTCAATTAAGTGCATGAATTTAGTGCAGTTTAATTAAAGAAAATACACAAACATGTATTTATACATTTAAATACTTGTAATAAATTAATTACTATTTTAACATTGTAAAAACATATTGTTTAAAGTAACCTGGTTGCCTTAGAATTCATAACAACTTTTCTTGTGTCAAATCAAATAATGGAAATATTGTTTTACAGTGCAGGAAATATATTAATACCATACACTCAGTAAACAGGGAACATTTTAGAACTTCTTGCAAGGTTTCTCTCAAAGTTATGAACAAACGTTCTCCCAATAATGTTAATGTTTTTTTTCTAAAGTTATCTGTTCTTAAAGTTACTAATATTCAACAAAACGTTAGCACAAAAACGGTAGTTGGATAGATTTTACATAAAAAAAGTATATATATTTTTTAAAGTGACAGATTTATAATATTGGCTATTTGTCAGATATTAAATGAAATATAAAAAACAGGTTCCCATGGGTCCTTGAATGTTTGTGAATCAAAAAATAAAAAATAAAGGCCCTGGAAAGTTATGGAAAGTAAATTCACATAGATATAGGTTCTTGAAAGTGGTCGAATTATATTTTGTGCAAGAAGTTTTCTGGAAAAAAAAATCCATATTATTCACTCCGTTCGGATGAAAGTGTATTCCGCCAACACTTTGTGGCCTATACACACTAGCTTGCTGGATTTACGTCAGTTACACGCATTTACACATTATGTTAAGTGTTTCCCGCTTGAGGTGTGTTGTCTAGGTCTACTTAATTAATTATTGCAGCACTGGCCTTCTAGAGTATCAAATTTTTATGATTTTACAAGGTAATCCATAGAATTTCATTAATGTGTCTCAAATACAATAAAAGTTTTTTTAATTTAGTTTTTAGACACACAGAGATCTAGAATCAGCCTGTGAATCTCAACAATGGTGACAATAATAGCGCATGTTGTAGTGCATTCTAGGTGCTACCAATCAAAACTCATTCATGGCTCCCATCATGCATTGGTGCATGAATAAATAATGGGCTTATGATCAGAG
Organism: Hybognathus amarus; assembly: GCA_030378365.1. Taxonomy (NCBI): domain Eukaryota; kingdom Metazoa; phylum Chordata; class Actinopteri; order Cypriniformes; family Leuciscidae; genus Hybognathus; species Hybognathus amarus. Next base: position 86,600 of record JAQIUQ010005079.1, read on the forward strand.
GTGATCTGTTTGTCACCATTGCTGAGATTCATACGCTAATTCTTGATGTCTGTGTGTGCCTACATACAATAATTTCTGAAGGTATCTTTTGTTGTTTTGATCATTTGGTTTCATTGAAAATGCTAAAAATATGATGCTGTCCAAGGCCAATGATGCTATAATTAATAAAATAAACCTTAGTCAGAAACTGGGCTCTATGTGAGTTCAGTGATTCAGGTCAAATGATTGTGAAATAATGATTATGTTATAACCAACACCATCAGATCACCATTTCTATTTGTTCATCTGACTATTATAATTCACATATAACAGCCAAACAACATCTAAAGTTAACTATTTAAGGGTCAAGAGTCTAACTAAAACACACACTGATCTCTATAATGGTGACTTAAAAATTACGGTTTTCTTGTTCAGTGATTCTGCTTGTTAACATTAAAGTGTCTTCAATGATGGCAAAAAAGAGTTCTTAATTCATCTGACCTCAGTCTGTTATTCTGATATTTTTGTTTATAAATATGTGTAAATATTACTCATTTTAAATGGTTAACTTTTAAGTAATTTGTTTGGTTAATTATTACTCAATTCTAATTTGTTAAATTTATATAATTATATTGATTTTACTCTGTTGCCTCAATTTTATTGATTAGATTAACATATTCAGTATTCATTTTTACAGTGTATGTTGTTGAACACAACATGTGTCCCTACATTAAGCCTTTGAATTTGAGGGTATTGGACCTGGAAAGCCCTTGAAAGTGTGTGAACCCTGGTTAAATATCAGTGGCATTAATATTTATATAAACTGTGGATTTATTGGTTGTATTAATAATACAGTAATGCAGAGAAATGTCAATGGATCCACAAGCCAGTAACCCCCCTCTCTCACACTCTCTCACTCAGTGGCTCATTTGGCTCGCAGCAAAGGTTTATCACTTTTCCATCTGTCTGCCACAGCTCAGTGACTCCTAATTTATCATACTGGTCTGAAGTGAATGGCTGGGTTTCTTCCTTGGATATCAGTGCTGAGAATGGAATATCAACTCTTTATGTTGTGATTTGTAGTGTAGTAACCAAGTCTATTGCCAAACTATTTTAAGAAACCGTATACAGTTACTGACATGCAATATAGGATTCTACCTTTGATCCGGTGTTGTGATGGAATTTCACTGAGTTGATTAATGTTATCGATGAGAAAGCTGATTTTCCATAAATCCTCTGTTGATGATTGATGATCGACATGCCTTGTGGGAGTTGGTTTGTGTATGGGCTTGAGTTGCGGTATGCATTTGTCAAAATATGAATATGCCAGTGTATCTGGATGAACCTGTGTCCTTTAACTTGACTCAATGCCGAAGTTTGGCCATGGTCTTTGGCACTTGCTGTACTTGCGGCTCAGTACAAATTACACAGTGTCCCGTGAACTTCATCGTGCCCTTTTCGCCACAGTAGGAGTTGAACTGATTATCCCAACCTATAATTTCAGGTTTGTCTGCATGACAGAGGTGTCAACCAGATCCTCCCCAAGCGCTTGCTGAGAGAAACATCCATCTACTGTGCATTGTTCATGTGTGCATCAACGTCAGTTTTAACTGCCGATAGATGGCTTTAAAGCTACACTGTGTGATTTTTACCCCCGTCTAGAGGTGAAAAGGGTATATGACCATCCAGTGAATATTAGTTTCTGTTCCTCTCAATTCCAATTTCGTTTTAACTCCTACGGTGGCCAATGTAGGCCAAGATTAACTTGGCTTCCAGTTCGACCTCGTCCATGAGTGTTAACTCAAACGTAAACGCGAAAGGCGAAGCTTTGAATTAACGGGTATGTCCCTCTTTGGCTAATGTACTTTCAAGATGGAGGGGCAACATGGCGACCAACATTAGAACCCCTTACCCGTATCTATTTTCAATGGCATATTATACACTAACGAGAATACTTTATTACTTGAACGAAGTAAATATACATTATTGAGCACTTACATTTTGAAAGAACTAAGTGTTTTTAGCTAAGAATAAACTAAAAGAGTTACACAGTGTAGCTTTAAATAAGAAGCTTGATAATCTTCTTTAGCAGATTGGTAGTTTCCATATTTGTTGTTGTGTGTTCAATCGAACTATACAAATTCACAGTATGGCTAATTTATAGATACACTATATAATGTAGTGAAAGTCTGTTTCCATGGCCCTAGTGGAGTGTAGAGGAATGATAGTGCTATATTAGTTGGAGAGATCCAACCTAATGTGGACTCCAAACACAATGGACAGTGCTCGCGAGAATACCATAAACACACACATGCCATAGGAGAGTGAGAACTTGTGTTCAGATGTTTCTCATGAAAAAGTGTATTAGCCATTTGTTAGCTGTGCTAAACTCAAGCTAAAAGCTTCTCACCACTGTGGGTATTCTTGTGAATGTGGCATGATGGTTTTCTATCTTAGTGGTGAAGAGCTGGGGCTGGTTTCACAAAGCTATATTAGACCTGTCTATAGTGTTAGACAGGTCTGGCTTAGATGTCTTTTTTCGGTCTGATTTAGATGTCTATCTGAAGTCTGACTATCTACTAAATCTAAGCCATAGTCAAAGTCTATCTTTGTGATACCGGACCCTGGACTGAACAAAGGGAATGACACATGATGCGACTGCATTTATATGCTGTGGACAGGTGACCCCGGCCACGTCGCCATTGGCCTTTCAGGTGTGAATAAAGGTGTCTTCAGCAAATGCTCCAAGTCATGCGTTGTACCGAGTGAACCAATTGAATGGGAACGCGCTTGTGATTTATGCTGCGTCCGAATCTCCACTCAAAGCACTACTCCCTACCCCTGATGTTGGGGTTAGAGAGCAGAGCACTTTATAGTGAGCTCACCAGCGTAATAGAAGTCACTTTCGGACACTACTCGATCGTCTCTCGGCGTCGTTCGATTACATCATCTGTCAGCTGGTGCCGAGCCGGCTCTGGGCTAAATAGATTTTTTAAATAAATACATTACATTATATTGAGCTTATTTCTGCGAAATTTAAAAAACTAAAAGTGATTTCTGGCCGTTTTGTTATAATGCGTTACTCCAAACATGATTATAAATTATTTTTACGATCAGCGCAATGCATGATGGTATGTAGGGCTTAGGTTAGTGACCATCGGTCGTACACTACTTTTCAAAATGCATTCTGGGATACATTGAGTGGACTATATAGGGTATAATAATCATCACTATACATTTCGGACAGCACTACAAAATGGCGAGCTCACTATATAGTCCACTATATAGTGAGTAATTGGAGATTTTGGACGCAGCATTAGTGTTTTTAATCAGACTCAGTCAGTAGATCGTTCAGCGATAAAGAGTTCACAACCCGGGTGAAAAAAAAGTACACTAAAATACATTTTATTTAAGTGCACTTAGTACAGTATTTAGGTGCACTGTTCCATAATGTACTTAAAGTGCTCTATTTTCACGCTCTTATTTTGTACTTAATATACTAAAAGCTAAACTTTAGTACTTCTTAAGATAAACTTAAGATCAACTAAAGTGTACTCAACTGTGCTATTTCGACACACACATGAAGATGAACTTAAATATATTTTCAATATACTATTTCAACCTTTAAAAAAATTATTTTGTTACCACTTTTATATTAATATTTTTTTAATATAATAATAAAAATATATTCTAAATATATTTATGTTATACTTACTCCTTTGTCAAAAACGTACACTAAAATACATTTCATTAAAGTGCACTTAGTACACTTCCATAATGTATTTAATGTGCTTTATTTTCACGCACTTATTTTGTATTTAATATACTGAAAGCTTAACTTTAGTACTTCGATAAACTTAAGATCAACTAAGTGTACTCACCTGTGCTATTTTGACACACATTGAAGATGAACTTAAATATATTTTAATGTACTATTTTAACGTTTTTAAAAAAAGTATTTTGTTACCACTTTTAGGATAACTAAAAAACATCTTTAATGCATTTTAGTTATATTAATGACTTAGTTAAAATATAATAATAACATATATATATATAAATTATGCTTAAGGTGTAATAAAAAATATATTTTATTAAAGTATACCAATGTACTTAAAGTGCTCCATTTTCACACATTTCTGTGTGATACCATTTCTGATACCACAGATAAAATACAGCACAGGTATGTAATGTACAAACAAACAAACAAACAAACAAACAAACAGCATCCCTTTATTGAAAAACATGTATTAATGTATCGTAATGGACAACAGCCTTTTAAATTAAACAAGTAAAAGTGATTGCAATGGTTTATGATAGTTGACAAATGTTTATTATATGTAGCAGACCCTTCCTCGAATGTTGGACAAAACTTTACTGGTGTTGATGAAGCTTAACCATTTTGATATGTTCTTAAACAAAGTGCAACATGTTTTCTTTAAATACACTAAAACTTCACAAAAATTGTATGATTGTGTTTAGCTTATTCTTAAAAATGTAAGCATATATTTATTACCAAAGTATTTGTAGCACAATTTTTAGAAATATTTTAAAATTATGCTTGTGTTTAGCATATTTCTTAAAAGTGTATTGAAGCATTTATTGCCAATGTATTTATAGTGCATTTGTTAGAAATATATTAAAATTATGCTTGTGTTTAACATATTTCTTAAAAGTGTAATAAAGCATATATTTATTACTAATGTACTTCTTAGTATACTTATTAGAAATATATTAAAATGCAAAAGAACTGCACTAAAATATATTAAAATATATCAATGGTTTTCGCAATTACACTTACTTAAGTATTACTTAAGTTAAAATATACTTTGAATTAGTGTATTTATAGTGTATAAATTTTTTTTTTACAGTTTTTAGCACAAAAAGTAAGATATTACTACAAATATACTTTCCTGTATTTAAGTGTTTTTCAGTGCACTCAAGTACACTTTTTTCCCTTTAAGCCCTCACTGAACCGAAACTTATTATATAGTAATGTCTAGAGCTAATTCGCCATGCACTGTTTCCCTTGAGATCTTCTTATGGGGTTTTATTTACACATAATATATATATATATATTTATTACACTTTATTTTTTGCAGTGCATTTGCAGTTTACGTGTACTCTGGGTTTGGGCCAAATGCCAAGCTCAACGTCTCAGACAGCACGCCAAATATACATTATATTTGATAATATGCAACTGTAAGCTTGTGAACCCAGTTTTGTGAGATTTAGCTATGCTAGTTGTTAATATGACGACGTGTAACTAAACATATACAATGCAATCACCAGCTATAAGGTTGAATCAACTGTAATTGATATAGTACTCTTGTTGTATATTTTGGACTAAATTGTGACTTTAGGCTTCTTTTTTATCTTCATGGTTTGTCATGGTACATTTCATGTAACACATTTTGTCCCAAGCCCCTTTGAATTTGACTAATGGTCATCGTGTGTTGTATCGTGACGGATGATGGAAAAGGCTAAGATGTGTAACGACAACATTAGCATTGGTGGATGGGGTGGGAGGAGATTGGCAAAGGAAGGGGTGTTTTTTCAGTACTTAAATCTCTTTACTATTTAGTCTAGTCAAGCATGAAGGTCAAAAATATTTTTAAACCGAGCTCCGTACTTGGAGGGAAATGTCGAGTAATGCTACGGGGGCTAGAGAACATCTTGGCACCATCATCTAATTAGTTCAGTCTTTTGCTGTGGATGTGTCAGAGTTGATGGCAAACTGTCCAGCTATCTGAGAAATGCTGAACTCAGAAGTTAGTTTTCTCATGCTGTCTACAACTACTTCTGATTAATTATAGACAATGTCTTGTAATGTTTCATGCTGTTGTTGCTAATATCTGTGGGAAAAAAAAACTATTGATGTGCCAATACTCTAACTCCATTTTGACTATTATAATGTGTTGTCACTCTGGATAAGTCATGTTTCATGTACTGCCCTCTAGTGATGAAACAAGGCATGTTCTGAAACCATAATGTGTGTGTGCATTTATATACATTATTTATTTTACATTTTGTAAAATTACAATTGAATTTATCACCATTATTTTCATTTTAAAACTCTATTCAGATGGTATTTTCAGCCTGTTATGGTGATTTTAAAAGAACATTTCCATGCTTCCACTGCAATAAACTTCCAGAGCTTTCTGATGGGAGTTTGTTTGGTCTGGTCAAAAGATCATATTCCAAACATACTGAATGTTATGCAAAACATGCTGCTCTCATTGATTATAATGGTGATATATACCCAGCTAGACTTTTGATTTCTCTTTTTTTCTGTCTGTTCTCATAACCATGGCGCTGATGACGTGCATTTTATTCATGCATTATAACTCTTCTTATAAAATGAGCTTCCATTGAGCCAATTTTTAATGAAACAAAGTCCTCAAATTGTAACTCTACAGTTCTTAGCAGGACTCAAAAAATATTTTTTAATTAATTTGGCACCAATCCTCCTTGAAACCTCTATTCAGATTAGAATTACGTTTCTGAACAATCTTGGAGTTTGTCCAAAAAAAAAAAACAAGAAAAAGAAAAACACCATAAAAGACAAAAAAAAAAGAAAAATATATTTTTTTTCAAGATATTGTTATCACAACATTTTTTTCTTTTGTCAAATCAACTTGAATAATTTATTTAGTTGAGATAACTTATTATTTTGAGTTTCTTAATGATTAAATCAATCTCCTTCATTGAAATAACTCTAACTTTTTCCAGTTCAATCAAGTTAAAATCTTAAGGCAACCAGATTACTTATTTTTTAACTTAAACCAACAATATGGAGAAAAAACCTAAGGTCTGTTATATCTTTGTGATCTCTATAAACTGCAGAAAGATTCTTGTCTTATAACCAATTACCTCTCATGGGCTTCTGCGCTGCACTAAGATGAAATCCTAAGGCCTTGATTCGCAGCTGCAATTAGCAAGAGTTGCTAATTCTTATTTTAGCCTGGGAACAAATGGAGGGATGGAAACTCGCAGCTCTGAAACCCGAACTTGCCAAATACGTACATCTCAAGTTCGGATAATAACTGACCGGGTCACTATGAACAGGACAGAGGTGAAGATGGATGCTGTACCAGGAGCTGTTGTTAGCATGTCCTGCGTCAGCTCATCAGTATACGCCTGGGAAGAGGTCGAGGTCCCTTGGTATCGGGCTTCAACCTGTTACCCAAACACACAACTGTTTTGGGATCACTAATTTTAATTTTCTTTGCAGTTAATAACACACAGCTGATTATGTTCAAAATTCTTCAAAATACTTTCTATTCCGCAGATACTAGATTTATTACTATTTCATTATTATTTGTAATATATTTTTTATATTATTTGTAGGGCTGTCAAACGATTAATCGCAATTGTGTTTACATGCACAATTATTATATATATATATATATATATATATATATATATATATATAAATAAATACACACACATGCTTGTATATATTTAAGACATATAGACATGTATATAGATTTATATATAATTATTTATATATAAATATTTTATATATAAATATTTTATATATAAATATTTTTTCTTCTAAATATACATGCATGTGTGTGTATTTATAGATATACAAAATAATTATACACGGTGCACCCACATATATTATCTAAACACAAACTTTTATTTTGGATGTGATTAATCACGATTAATCGTTTGACAGCCCTAATTATTTGATTAAATACATTTTTGTTTAGCAGTTTATAATTTTTATTACACCATAAAAATTAAAACAACAATATATATAGGCTAATATTTGATGATATAATTAAAATGTTATCAAATATATAATTTATTAATGTAATTTAAGTTTGTTTAATAGTTTTTTTAACACGTATATGTAAACAAATACACAAAAAATGTCCCATATGAAATTAATCTATATTCACCACCTTCTTTTGCCAAATTAATGAAAATGTAGCCTACGTTAAATAAATAAAAGAAAAAAAAGTTATATAGTTTAAAAAAGTTACTTAGTTTTTTATAGATTATTAGCTAGTTTGCTGACTATCAACTAGCTACGCTACATAACTTGCCAAACTGGATACGCAATGGTCCAATGTAATCAAACAATACAGATAATTACTTCATATATGTCATTTTAGAAGTCATTACACAAATATGAAGGAATATTTATACTTGCCAAATGTGATGATGATGGAAGAATTAAATCATCTGCCGATAAACTCTCCAGCTTTGCCGATGAACGAGACCTGTTCACGCCCGGAATACATAATGAGAACTTACCTTAATGGTTCAGCATGTTTTTTTTAATTAAGTCAACTCACAGACTAGTTGAGATAGTTGAGAAACTTAACATGTTAACTTGAATTAACAAATTTCAGAAACTACAAGTTTCTGACTTACAAAATTACATTGAACTATTCAACTTACAAAATTACATTGAACTATCAACTTACAAAATTACATTGAATCTGCCAAGGAGGCTAATAGTTAATTTTTCAATTTCGGTTCTAGTGTGGCTCATCCAATCAAAATTTTAAATCAGATCCAGGACCTATTAGTTAAAAAAAAATGGCTTATTCATTAGAAACTAAATATTTTTTTTTTCTTTTGGACACCTAAAAAATCTTTTCATGATTAGTAATCACAACATTTTTTCTTTTGTCAAACCAACTTAAATTTATTTATTTCAAATAACATATCATTTTGAGTTTCTGATGAATAAATCATTCTCCTTTGTTGTATTAACTCACTTTTTCCATTTCAATGAACTTAAAATTTTAAGGCAAATCAGGTTACTTACTTTTTTTAAGTTAAACCAACAATATTACACTGCAGTGTTTTAAGTTAAAACTCTGTGCATAGATGAATGGATTTTCGTTTGCTGAAAAAAAAAACGTCCATGGCAACAGTGCATAGGCCTATGGGTTCCATCTGCAAAGATTACTCAGCTTTATTTTATTTATTTTTTTTGCTTTTTTAATTTTTATTCTGACAGCCTGTCGGTTTTGGCTTCTTAAACATAAACAATGTCATCGTGAGTAAGGACTCGGGTTACTAGCAGAAATTTAGCTAATGAAGACGATGCACATAAGCCTTCATCAGCTGCTGACGATAAACATTCTTTCTGATTGGACGATTAATGCAAAACGGTTTGATGACACTCTGCAAATAGAGCGGCATGACAGGTGCCACTGCTCTTGTAAAATGTGTTTCATAGATGTGCTTTGTGATTTTAATCCCAAATCGAAAGTTACAAAGCATGACATGCTGATGTCCTATTTAAATAGTTGCAATTAAAACGCAATTCAGAAAACAAATCCTATAGGGATAGTGGCCAATTGAGGTTGGCAGTGTTGCATTTGGTGTTTATACTCACTTTGATTTCTCTGAACAACATCTTGATCTCATCAGTTGCACCAGAGCTGTCATCACCCAGCATTCATGTTCGTGATGTTCCGTGTCCTAAAACAGTGGTATAAATAGCTGTGCGTACGCAGCCGGACACAGTATGCTTGCTTTGGCCAGATGGAATATTTAGCCATCTTTCACATAACGTAGTCGGCAGATGTGATTAAATAGTGCCCATGATAGAGATAATTCTAAGATCTGACTGAGATGAAGTGTAACTGAGTCTACCGTGCTACCCCCACATATTTTATTGATCCTGGACCTACATTCCTTTCTAAAACTGTCTAAAGTGCCAATCATAATTTATCCCTAAAATCAGAGGGAAATTATAGGTGAATTACTCTGATATAGAAGCACCTAACCCTGGTTGTAAGTAAGCCTAAACTCGACATAAACTGTAAACTTGTCCCTCAAATTTGATTGGTTGTTTGGAATGTTGTTCCATGAATCACAAATCACTTCACATGACCAGGCGTGCAGCCTAAAATATATAGTTCACCCAAAATATTAGTTGTCATTTAGGCTACTTAACCATATTTGACTTTCTTTCTTCCATGTAACACAAAAAATATACATTTTTTTTTAATTGTAGACTACTGGTAATTTCAAGCTTATATGACACAAAAGCGCAATTAGAGCATTATTACAGCATATTATCACTTTCTAACTTTACAATTGTTTTAAAACTCGCTAAATGGCTTCAATGGAGTCATTGAGTTGAACTGCCAAACGAATCATTCAGAGCGGATTGGTGAAGTGATTCATCCGGTTCGAAAGGTCCGGCTCTAAAGAATGATTCATTTATGAATTCGTCATTGCTACTTCTCTCTTAAACTTTACGTTGACGTCAATATCTGTATGTTGTTGACATAAAATTATCGCATGGCTTCCACGGATTACACACTACTCGTATAGAGCACGTTTACGCTACTTTTTTGCTGCTTTTTTGTCATTTGGAGCGTTACAACCCACTTTCAATTAAAAATGACATGTGTTCAACAGAAGAAAACTATAACGGTTACAGGTTTTGAACGACATGAGGGTGAGTTAACGTTAAATGACAGAATTCCTTTACATGTATTTGGAAGTGCTTTGTGTCTTTAGGAACTAAATTTCCCTGTTTGAAAGCAGTCAGCTTATCTTGTCATTCGATTTCACACACCTCCCGCACACTTCTTTTCACCACATATGTAGCCGTCAATCAGCCGTCAAGACGTCAATCACAAGTTTTGGAATATGGCTTGGCTCGTGTTTCCTAAACATCATCATTTTGTTCTTGCATAATCATCATAAACTTCATGCAGTAGCATAACATCGTAATGTTTAAGAGTGGATAGCCTGAGTGTTTAGAGATGCAAAGCTCTAACATCGCAAGAACCAATGATCTTTCCTCGTTCAGTACCATTCAGTAGTCCTTTTGCAGTTTAAATATTATTAGAACTAATAGATTACGATTTTGACTTACATTTTATTATGAATCTTTTTAGAGTTTTAAAGTTAAATAAATAATAGGCCTAGACTGATACCAATAAGGAATGTTCTGTAGGTTTCCATGCCAGAGCTTCCTCGTGTTTTTGTGTGCACTTCTATAAATCGGCTAGATAACTTAAATCTGTATTATGTATGCTCAAGGAATCTCTAACTTTGACCTGAACCTACTGCATCGAAGCAAATTGATTTTCTCTCAGTATTCTGTTTTAGTTGGACTGTGCAGCCCGTGACAATTTATTTGCTGTCATAGCCAGAATTCTAGATTTCTTAGGTGGTTTTCAAAGATCTATTTAGATAACATCTATCTATCTATCATCGATTTATCTATCTATCTATCTATCTATCTATTATTCTATTTATCTATCTATCTATCTTTATCTATCTATCTCATTTATCTATCTATCTATCTATCTATCTATCTATCTATTGATCTATCTGATCTATTCATATCTATCTATCTATCTATCTATCTATCTATCTATCTATCTATCTATCTATCTAGTTGCTGTTTCTGTACACATTTCTATATATTGTTTGCTGCCTCAATTCAAATTCAGAAGGCATTCTCAATTAAATTATAAATGGTGCACAACCTTGCTAGGCAGTTACTTAGCAGTTTAAGAAGTGTAGTGGGGACACCAAAACTTTGCTCATAAACCTTGTGCCCTGCATCAGAATCTGGCCAACCATTAAGTTTTTTTTTTTGTCTTGTTTTTTTTTCATGTGATACTGTTTGACAAATTTAATTCCCCCACACTTAATCTTCAGACCCATCTATACTAGGGGGTAATAATCTGGCAGGGGTCAGAATTTGGCAACAGGACAAGCTGAAGACAGACACAAAGAGAGAGAGCACAGATGTGCCAGCAGAGACAATACTAGCCTTACTGTACGCACCAGCAAGCTCACTTGTCGCTCTCTATATTGAAAGAAAAATAAATATTGAACTGGGTGTGGGGGTTTATATGAATGTATTTCTGAAGGGAACTGACTGTCTTCAGATGCCGTTGTAATGACACATATTAGAAGTCTGATATTGATATTGCTGTTCCATAAGCACCGCCTACTGACAGAGAGTGAATTTGCATTTTTATTAAGTTCGTTCGGTGTTTTTGTTTTGTGCAGGTATTTTCAATGAAGCATAATTTCACAAAGCCACAAAGTCAGATCATGCTGTGTTTGCTTTGAATCTCTGAAAGGATATAATTATTTCATGATTAAATAAAAAGACAACTGCTCATTCAAGCTACATGCTACAAAATGTAGTGGCTGCCTGTAATTTCATGACTGTAAATTACCTTGTCCACCAAAGCGTTTTTCCATGTGCCTGGCGTATGTTTTTAATTGTCTTCAATGGGAGCGCCATGTTTTTTAAACGCCATGAGCGTAACGAGGCGCTGAGCGTTTTTTTCACGCTGAAGCGTCTGAGCGCACTAGCGTTTTTTACTGGTCGCCGAGAGTTGAAAAATGTTTCAACTTTGGATAAAACGCAGCACTCATCACTGTCACTTTTTACCCAACCGTCCAATCACAGTGGAGGAGGGGCGGGACTAAACCACACTGACCAACTGTCACAACATTCAATCTGTGCTGCGGATATTCTGTAACATAGCAACGAAATGTCTCAACAAAAAAAACGCTGCGCCCAAAGCACGGCGTCTTTCAGCAGAACGTGTAGCGTTTTCAGCTGGCTAAAACCGCTTTGGTGGACACACGGTGGTTTGGTGGACACAGTGGCGGTTCTACTTTGAGTTACACCCAGGGTGAGACCCTCTTCAAGCGACCCCCCCCAAAAAAAAAAACAACAAAAAAAAAAAACAACCCAACAATAAAATCACATACCGTTCATTTGAAAAACACAATTAATAGAATCCAGTTATTTTGCTAGATTAATCTAACTTTCAAGGGAGGAACTGAAACTGCGCATTGGTTATTGCCTTGAATTATATGCATGGTACACTTTTAGTTATGACTTGTTATCACGAAATGGAGTTTTAAAAGTAAAAGGGTCGAGAGAGATACTTATTTTGTAACACAATACTTATCTCTTAAATAATTTCGAACAGCTCTCATATTAACAACTTTCCAAACTGTTATAGACCTGAAAATAGCTTTTGTAGCCCTATGTCACACTTAAAATGTCAGAGGAACAGGACAGAATCAGAGATTATTTAGAAAATAGAAACTTGTACTTTGCATATTATAGGCTACTGTAAAAACACATAATTAAAGTCGAATTTAGTTGATCATTGTGAAAATTATTAGATAATAGTTACCAAAATGTTCACATACACAGAATCTTGTTCAAAAAGCCTAATACACAGTGAAGTCAATTCACCATAACATTAAAGATTTGTTTTAAAGGAGTCTTTTATCTTACCTACTAAACTTAAAATAAAGGTTAAGGTTTTATAAAAGGATAAACCTCATATTTCAGCATTTAAATCATCTCTATAAAAAAATGAGTCAATAAAGATACATTCCTGACATTTATAATGCACAGTAGCTTATCTTTTATTATTAATAGTAAAATTCGTATCGATTTTCCCATGGCTGTCGTTTGCTATGGAACCATGCACTCATTACACTGCGCTCTCCACAACGACAAAGACGTTTTAGTAGCTAATGTATTTCCACCACAGAAAAACACTAGCTGTAGCTCTGCTAAAAGATTAATTTACGGGGAATAGAAAAAACACCCAAGTGTTTTCCCATACTAAAAAGTTTATGAGTGCGCTTCCCTTGTGCACCTATTTAAGACATAGAGGATTTTAAATAACGATGCCTTGAGCGCGCAAAGACGGCGACATCGTGAACTAATCAGGAAATCCCCTTGACATCATTTCTGCGCATGGCACCTTCTCAGCAAGCAGGGCGCCATTTGCCAATATTTGATTCTGAAATGTTAAAAAATAGAAAACTTCCGCGGCACAGATGATTTTTTTAACTGCTCGTGCCGCCCCTGAGCCTAGAAATCTAGATACGCACCCTAGCGGCAGCAAAAATTATTTTGCCGCAAAGTGTGGTCTAGCAACTCTCCATAGATGGTTTAGCTGGAAAGGCCCAACTCTGGCCGGGCCAATCACATCGTGCATAGAGTTGGCGGCCGGGCTTAACATAATGACGACAGAAGTCGAGACGGTAAGAGCAAGCTCCGGACATACTTCGGTTTTAGTCGCTCATCTCTCCGCTGTTACAAAAAAGCTGTGGCAAAACGACCGCAGTCGTGCTGTGGCGTCGAGGATAAAGGCTTTATTCCGTGTCAGCGCATGCTCTAATCGGTATAGGTGCACGGACCTCTCCCGAATCATCTCAAGCAAAAGCACTACTCCGCCTCCGTTTCCCTCGTAAGCTGATATTATAGTATTTAAACATTCTCTATGATATTATTTTTTTTAATGACACACTGTCTCTTGCTCTCTCATACACACACGCACACATATATACTGTCTTTCTTCTCACACATATGTAGCTAGTTATAAACTCTTTAGACTTTTTAATGATTAGTGTTTTATTCTTAAAGTTTGTGGGTCGTGTGAAAAAATCCCTTATTTTGGGGATGGATTCTGGGAAATCTCCTTATTTTCAATGTTCAACGTTGACAGCTGGACTAGATACGGTAAAAGTTTAATAATATATCAACTTGCTCCGCTGAGTATGTCACATTCTTCGTCTGCTCTGATTGGCTTTAGCGCTATCCCAATCGCGTGCAGAGAGAATTTGAAAGACAACCGTTTATCCCGCCCCTCGGATTGAGCCCTGTCAATTGAAGAGTTTCCAGACCTAACATCTTGATGTAGGTCTGGCATGCCAGGCTGAGCCGCCCCCCCATGTGACATGAAGAAATGCCGCCCGGGCGATCGCCCGGTCTCGCCCGTGCCTAGAACCTGCTACTGCACACGGGCCTAATCTGGGTAAAACTGGTATAGGCCTTTGAGTTTGGTAACACTCAAAATAAAATGTTGCCTATTTAAGTGTTCTTCCTGGCATCAGATGCCCCTTATATTAGGGGTGGAACGGTACATGTATTCGTATCTGAAGCTCGAAACGGTACGGGCGTCACGGTTCGGTGCACGAATTTAAATGTGAGAATACACGGTATATAAATAAATAAAAACTTGCGTGCATATTAATTAATGTAATGCGGAACTACTGTTAAATACGCGGGTTCTTAGGGACACATAGCCTAATCTGTACCATCGGCTAGCTCTGACCGTCAAAGCTCTGAACGCGCGTTCACTTCAAACGTGTGGATTTATACGCGTATCCTCGCTTTGGACTAGCGTTTCGAACCAGACGCGCATGAGACGTGAATTTGGCGCTCATCGCGTTTGGTGTGACCGCATAATGGACAGGCTGCGGATGTCAAGATTGCAGATGCTTGTGTGTGTGTGTGTGTGTGTGTGTGAGAGAGAGAGAGAGAGAGAGAGAGAGAGATGCGTCATCCTACAACTGTCATCCAACCAAAATCACACACACACACACACTGTTTTAAAAGCAAAACATAGGCTATTTATCCAACTCCATTCAAAACAGTCTGTGGGTCCCATCTTTTGGACATTCGTCATATTCCTCGGATGACTAATCTTACACATTCTACATTGATTTAAAAAGAAAATCAAATGCGTTTTTAAAGGTAGTATTATGTTATACAGAAATCAATTATTTATTCAGATGAAAATAATGTCACATTGTTAATTAATAATGTTAATTAAAATTAAGGAAAACAAATATATTAATCTGAAATTTAGCAAAATAATTTAAAATAAATTCAGGTACAATTACCAAACATTTTCGCAAGGTCTTTTTGTCTTTTTATTCATTTAATTAATAAACTAATTATATAAAACTATTGTCAGTGCACTACAAATAAACTGGTTCTATGCTTTTATAAAACTTTTAAAAATACAATACCTTCTGTATTTTTGTTTTGCTTTTCCCTCCATTGTACCGAAATCGTACCGAACCGTGAGGTCTGAACTGGCAGGTATGAATTCGAACCTGTGACTTCTGTGTAATTGTTCCACCCCTACCTTCGATGGCAGCACAAAACACTGCTATGAATGTGTGTTCAACACTAATCATGTTCATTTACTCAGTCTAGATCCATTTCAGGGATGGATCATCTTTTTAATGCTAGTGCCAGTCCATGTTTAAACACAGCCTGCCTCTATTAGCTCTGTCACGCATGTACACACACAGTCGCTCGCCTCTCTTCCTAATCGCACACATACACACACTCAGAGAAGCATTCCTCAGCCTCTCTATATCCCTCCAGTCTGTGTCCCTCTACTGTGTGAAATGCTCGGCTTGGTTTAATCCCTGTGTCTCGTCAGGCCCCTTTTAACAGGAGCCTCATCTCAATGTCCGTGCACAACTGGGAGCAGCCCGCGGGTTTATCCGAGGGAGATAGAGTTTCAGGCGACAAGCTGAACCCCTCTCGGCTTTAACTGTACCCGTCTGTCTTGCTCAAGCACACAGGTAGAAGGTGCTGCCTCTGTGTCACTCTAACCTCTCTGTCATTTCTCCTTCTCTGTTCCGTTCTTCAGCCCGATTCGAGACCCAGCATGGCATTCGCGAGTCTCCAGCGGACTCTCGAGGTTCTCCTCGGCATGTTGCAGGCAAACACATTGTCTCTGAACACATGCATCTTGATTGTCTTTCATTCTAAGCATAGGAATGGCTCAGATGCAATGCAAGAAGCGCTGGTGTAACGACTGCCAACACATGCAGGACACTTTCCATGTGCTGAGTGGGACAGATCGAATCACATGGTATTGCAGGACCATGAAAGTAGAGCCTGTGGTTTAATGTAAACATGTTTACCTTGCTACTCAGGGCAAGAAATTTCGAAACGCTAACATGCGTTAACATGCGTGATGGAGCGCAATGCTCTAAACTGTAGCTGCAGTTTGCAGACTGTATGGCCGGTATCATTGTGAGCGCTATTTCGGACTAGTGTGTACTAAACACTGCTCTACAGAAGGCAAGCTTAAAGTTGTACTTTTTTGTCTTGTCTGTACTAGACTAGGAGTTCTCAAACTTGTTTGTCAGCTGAACCCCTTAGTACACTACACTATCACACGCATGCAGTGGCAGATGAAAAAAATAGTGCTGTTGCACACACACGCAGAAGAATATTTACCTATAGGGGTATCAAGGTCACGTGACAGGTAGCAACCTTCTAGTGTAAGGGTTCTTGATTGTAATAATTTTACAGGGCTGCATGTGTAAAGGTATTCCCATTTATATCATTGTGTCCAAACCGAAGACATAAATATACTACTTGTTGAAAATGTATAGCTCTGGTAAATTATAGAATATTTATATTTTACACTGCAAAGTCAAAGTAACCAATGAGGGCCGGTAACTTTATTCTTAAAAATAATTTATGACTAGAGGCTCTGTAATTAATGTAACCAAAATTATGTTCATTTTAATTGCTAATATAATATTTCGCAGCTGAGAACAGTGAGAAGATTTTTTTCTCACATCTATTTTAAGTATACCATTAATATAATGACTAAAGAACAAAAATATTGTAGTCATTCTTTGTTCAACCAAATGTATCCATATAATTCAGTGGCAATTGTATGACGTTCTTGTCGTTGAGGCTGAACTTGAGGGTCGATGCTGATATGCTAATTCCTTGTTGCATAGCTTGCACACAACCATACTCTTAGGACAATACTCCACTGTGTTTCCATCAGGATGCTATTTTCCGCATTAATTTGAATTCGGATTTCCTAACCTGAAAAATGTGACCCTACGTGAATCACTGCAGATCTGTAAAAAAAGAAAGGGTGAGGGGGAACGGGGTGTCGGCTGGGTTCGGGTGCCGGAGTGAAAAGGAGAGGATGAGGACATAAACTGGCTGCTACGTGCGCACAGCATTCTCTCCTTCTCCTTGCTCCAAAGTATCAACAAAGACGTACTGCGCTGTCAGCTTTTCACTGTTACCGGGCAGTCCACAGCTTCGCTCTTCGCGCTATTGTGTTATATTTTTCGTTGTCAGTTCACAAGAACATGAATCGTCACAGAAATCCCAGAGGGCTGGGCGACATATATCGAGAAGTTCAAATTGGCACTGACTGTACCCTTGCTCCTCACAAGCAAGCTGCTGACCTGCTTCTTGTAGTAATAATGAGTATCGTGCATTTTATCAAGTTTCAGTCTGCCTATCGCCTTCGTCTCAATACAGCATTAGTGTATACGCGCAACAGACACTGACATAAACGTTAAACCAGAGGAATCGGCCAAATCAGTTCAGCTGAGTTCACAAAGTTCATAATTGCATGCTGCTCGAACGCTTGTCGGTCAAATGTCATTTCACTGCTTGATGTAATCTCATCACATTTGCATGACTAAAGCTTGTCCCACAGCACCTGGTTCGCTGGACTCTAGTTATCTTTCTAGTCCATCGTGTAACACTTTTAAATAACACACACAGTTCAGAAGATGCATTTGGTCATGCTGAAGTCTGTAAAGCAAGTCGAGAAAAATTTGAGAAGAAAATCCTGCTTGTCAAATGCGCGTGTATAAGAATCCGCGTCGTGTACATGGCCTGACGTCAAACCCCTTCTGTCCTCATAGGAGAGTCTGACTGAAAAATAAAAAATTCTGTCATCTTGTTCACTTGCAATGTGTCCGTTCAAGGCCTGTATCAATCATTCCTGCTGAACAAAGAAGATATTCCCGAAGAACGTGGGCAACGAGAGAGTTGCTGGACCCATTGACTTCCACAGTAAATATGCTGCATGGAAATTCAGTGGGGCACATTCAACTGTTTGGTTACCCAAACATTCTTCCAAATAAATTCAACGAGAAAGAAAGAAAGCTTATTCAGGTTTGGCAACACAATCTTAGAGAGTAAATGATGACAATTACAAATCTTTGGGAGAACTATTCATATGTTCAATGCTCATAAACATAGAGGCAAAATGCGGAATCAGGGGATGCGTGGAGTCTGATGCGGGCTTTGGACACTTCTCTGTCTTTGTCGTGAAGCCAATCACAGGCCTGGTTTCATATCAAGCTATGTTATTTCTCTTAACTAAGACGAGCCGATACATACCTCTCTTGTCTCCAGTGCGTGCACTACATATCGCTCCTGTATTGCTCAAACTATGCTTTAGCACTGTAGCTTAGCCCAGTGCATTAAATATGGCCACAAAAGAAATAAAGCCATTAAAACACTTCTCTTGCTTTTTTTACATTTAAACACAGTTATTCTAAGTAGTGTAGTTTTAGTTAATGCTCGGCTACAAAAAATAAATCAATTCTCAAGTGCCCAAAGTTATTACTATATTTGTATTGTTGGAAACCATAAAAGTAATCTCCTAGCACTTTGAGCTGGGCAGACAGAGTATGAGCAATATGAACTAAACCAAAATTACAA
>JAQIUQ010005080.1:0-77500 GCA_030378365.1 Hybognathus amarus
CTCCTCCCCTCCCTCCTCCTCCTCTCCTCCCCCCGCCTCCTCCTCCTCTCCTCCTCCCTCCTCCTCTCCTCCTCCCTCCTCCCCCCCCTCCTCCTCCTCCTCCTCCCTCCTCCTCCTCCTCCTCTCCTCCTCTCTCCTCCCCCCCCTGCGTCCCGCACTCAATCCAGAGTTTCAAGAAATCAAAATTTCGACCTAAAAAAAAAACGACAGTGGTACCCCTTATGTTTTTTTTTGTGCGAAAAATAAGTTTCTCCAATCTTCTTGAAACTCTGGATTCTGATAGAGGGCCATGGGACTTAGACCTGAGTGCAAAAATGGAGGCTCTAGACCCTTCCAGAGCTGAGATATTTAGATATTTATAATGGCATACAGAGCTGAGATATTGAGATATTTACAATGGCATAAATGCTACGTGAGATCTCAATATCTCAGCTCTGGAAGGGTCTAGAGCCTCCATTTTTGCACTCAGATCTAAGTCCCATGGCCCTCTATCAGAATCCAGAGTTTCAAGAAAATCAAAATTTTGACCCTGAAAAAAAAAAACGACAGTGGTACCCCTTATGTTTTTTTTTTTTTTGTGCGAAAAAATAAGTTTCTCCAATCTTCTTGAAACTCTGGATTCTGATAGAGGGTCAATGGACTTAGACCTGAGTGCAAAAATGGAGGCTCTAGACCCTTCCAGAGCTGAGATATTGAGATATTTATAATGGCATACAGAGCTGAGATATTGAGATATTTACAATGGCATAAATGCTACGTGAGATCTCAATATCTCAGCTCTGGAAGGGTCTAGAGCCTCCATTTTTGCACTCAGATCTAAGTCCCATGGCCCTCTATCAGAATCCAGAGTTTCAAGAAAATCAAAATTTCTGACCCGAAAAAAAAAACGACAGTGGTACCCCTTATGTTTTTTTTTTGTGCGAAAAATAAGTTTCTCCAATCTTCTTGAAACTCTGGATTCTGATAGAGGGTCAATGGACTTAGACCTGAGTGCAAAAATGGAGGCTCTAGACCCTTCCAGAGCTGAGATATTTAGATATTTATAATGGCATACAGAGCTGAGATATTGAGATATTTACAATGGCATAAATGCTACGTGAGATCTCAATATCTCAGCTCTGGAAGGGTCTAGAGCCTCCATTTTTGCACTCAGATCTAAGTCCCATGGCCCTCTATCAGAATCCAGAGTTTCAAGAAAATCAAAATTTTGACCTCGAAAAAAAAAACGACAGTGGTACCCCTTATGTTTTTTTTTTGTGTGCGAAAAAATAAGTTTCTCCAATCTTCTTGAAACTCTGGATTCTGATAGAGGGCCATGGGACTTAGACCTGAGTGCAAAAATGGAGGCTCTAGACCCTTCCAGAGCTGAGATATTGAGATATTTATAATGGCATACAGAGCTGAGATATTGAGATATTTACAATGGCATAAATGCTACATGAGATCTCAATATCTCAGCTCTGGAAGGGTCTAGAGCCTTCATTTTTGCACTCAGATCTAAGTCCCATGGCCCTCTATCAGAATCCAGAGTTTCAAGAAAATCAAAATTTTGACCCGAAAAAAAAACGACAGTGGTACCCCTTATGTTTTTTTTTTGTGCGAAAAAATAAGTTTCTCCAATCTTCTTGAAACTCTGGATTCTGATAGAGGGCCATGGGACTTAGACCTGAGTGCAAAAATGGAGGCTCTAGACCCTTCCAGAGCTAAGATATTTAGATATTTATAATGGCATACAGAGCTGAGATATTGAGATATTTACAATGGCATAAATGCTACGTGAGATCTCAATATCTCAGCTCTGGAAGGGTCTAGAGCCTCCATTTTTGCACTCAGATCTAAGTCCCATGGCCCTCTATCAGAATCCAGAGTTTCAAGAAAATCAAAATTTTGACCCTCAAAAAAAAAAACGACAGTGGTACCCCTTATGTTTTTTTTTTTTGTGCGAAAAAATAAGTTTCTCCAATCTTCTTGAAACTCTGGATTCCTGATAGAGGGCCATGGGACTTAGACCTGAGTGCAAAAATGGAGGCTCTAGACCCTTCCAGAGCTGAGATATTTAGATATTTATAATGGCATACAGAGCTGAGATATTGAGATATTTACAATGGCATAAATGCTACGTGAGATCTCAATATCTCAGCTCTGGAAGGGTCTAGAGCCTCCATTTTTGCACTCAGGTCTAAGTCCCATGGCCCTCTATCAGAATCCAGAGTTTCAAGAAAATCAAAATTTTGACCTCAAAAAAAAAAACGACAGTGGTACCCCTTATGTTTTTTTTTTTTGTGCGAAAAATAAGTTTCTCCAATCTTCTTGAAACTCTGGATTCTGATAGAGGGTCAATGGACTTAGACCTGAGTGCAAAAATGGAGGCTCTAGACCCTTCCAGAGCTGAGATATTGAGATATTTATAATGGCATACAGAGCTGAGATATTGAGATATTTACAATGGCATAAATGCTACGTGAGATCTCAATATCTCAGCTCTGGAAGGGTCTGAGAGCCTCCATTTTTGCACTCAGATCTAAGTCCCATGGCCCTCTATCAGAATCCAGAGTTTCAAGAAAATCAAAATTTTGACCCCGAAAAAAAAAACGACAGTGGTACCCCTTATGTTTTTTTTTTTGTGCGAAAAAATAAGTTTCTTCAATCTTCTTGAAACTCTGGATTCTGATAGAGGGTCAATGGACTTAGACCTGAGTGCAAAAATGGAGGCTCTAGACCCTTCCAGAGCTGAGATATTGAGATATTTATAATGGCATACAGAGCTGAGATATTGAGATATTTACAATGGCATAAATGCTACGTGAGATCTCAATATCTCAGCTCTGGAAGGGTCTAGAGCCTCCATTTTTGCACTCAGGTCTAAGTCCCATGGCCCTCTATCAGAATCCAGAGTTTCAAGAAAATCAAAATTTCTGACCGAAAAAAAAACGACAGTGGTACCCCTTATGTTTTTTTTTTTGTGCGAAAAAATAAGTTTCTCCAATCTTCTTGAAACTCTGGATTCTGATAGAGGGCCATGGGACTTAGACCTGAGTGCAAAAATGGAGGCTCTAGACCCTTCCAGAGCTGAGATATTTAGATATTTATAATGGCATACAGAGCTGAGATATTGAGATATTTACAATGGCATAAATGCTACGTGAGATCTCAATATCTCAGCTCTGGAAGGGTCTAGAGCCTCCATTTTTGCACTCAGATCTAAGTCCCATGGCCCTCTATCAGAATCCAGAGTTTCAAGAAAATCAAAATTTCTACCCGAAAAAAAAACGACAGTGGTACCCCTTATGTTTTTTTTTTGTGCGAAAAAATAAGTTTCTCCAATCTTCTTGAAACTCTGGATTCTGATAGAGGGCCATGGGACTTAGACCTGAGTGCAAAAATGGAGGCTCTAGACCCTTCCAGAGCTGAGATATTTAGATATTTATAATGGCATACAGAGCTGAGATATTGAGATATTTACAATGGCATAAATGCTACGTGAGATCTCAATATCTCAGCTCTGGAAGGGTCTAGAGCCTCCATTTTTGCACTCAGATCTAAGTCCCATGGCCCTCTATCAGAATCCAGAGTTTCAAGAAAATCAAAATTTCTACCTCGAAAAAAAAAACGACAGTGGTACCCCTTATGTTTTTTTTTTTTTGTGCGAAAAAATAAGTTTCTCCAATCTTCTTGAAACTCTGGATTCTGATAGAGGGCCATGGGACTTAGACCTGAGTGCAAAAATGGAGGCTCTAGACCCTTCCAGAGCTGAGATATTTAGATATTTATAATGGCATACAGAGCTGAGATATTGAGATATTTACAATGGCATAAATGCTACGTGAGATTCTCAATATCTCAGCTCTGGAAGGGTCTAGAGCCTCCATTTTGCACTCAGGTCTAAGTCCCATGGCCCTCTATCAGAATCCAGAGTTTCAAGAAAATCAAAATTTCTGACCCGAAAAAAAAAACGACAGTGGTACCCCTTATGTTTTTTGTTTTTTTTTGTGCGAAAAAATAAGTTTCTCCAATCTTCTTGAAACTCTGGATTCTGATAGAGGGCCATGGGACTTAGACCTGAGTGCAAAAATGGAGGCTCTAGACCCTTCCAGAGCTGAGATATTTAGATATTTATAATGGCATACAGAGCTGAGATATTGAGATATTTACAATGGCATAAATGCTACGTGAGATCTCAATATCTCAGCTCTGGAAGGGTCTAGAGCCTCCATTTTTGCACTCAGGTCTAAGTCCCATGGCCCTCTATCAGAATCCAGAGTTTCAAGAAAATCAAAATTTTGACCCTGAAAAAAAAAAACGACAGTGGTACCCCTTATGTTTTTTTTTTTTGTGCGAAAAAATAAGTTTCTCCAATCTTCTTGAAACTCTGGATTCTGATAGAGGGTCAATGGACTTAGACCTGAGTGCAAAAATGGAGGCTCTAGACCCTTCCAGAGCTGAGATATTTAGATATTTATAATGGCATACAGAGCTGAGATATATGAGATATTTACAATGGCATAAATGCTACGTGAGATCTCAATATCTCAGCTCTGGAAGGGTCTAGAGCCTCCATTTTTGCACTCAGATCTAAGTCCCATGGCCCTCTATCAGAATCCAGAGTTTCAAGAAAATCAAAATTTTGACCTCGAAAAAAAAAAAACGACAGTGGTACCCCTTATGTTTTTTTTTTTTGTGCGAAAAATAAGTTTCTCCAATCTTCTTGAAACTCTGGATTCTGATAGAGGGCCATGGGACTTAGACCTGAGTGCAAAAATGGAGGCTCTAGACCCTTCCAGAGCTGAGATATTTAGATATTTATAATGGCATACAGAGCTGAGATATTGAGATATTTACAATGGCATAAATGCTACGTGAGATCTCAATATCTCAGCTCTGGAAGGGTCTAGAGCCTCCATTTTTGCACTCAGATCTAAGTCCCATGGCCCTCTATCAGAATCCAGAGTTTCAAGAAAATCAAAATTTTGACCCGAAAAAAAAAACGACAGTGGTACCCCTTATGTTGTTTTTTTGTGCGAAAAATAAGTTTCTCCAATCTTCTTGAAACTCTGGATTCTGATAGAGGGCCATGGGACTTAGACCTGAGTGCAAAAATGGAGGCTCTAGACCCTTCCAGAGCTGAGATATTGAGATCTACGTAGCATTTATGCCATTATAAAAATAGTGGGTTCACGGACGGTGGGAATTTTTGGACGGCGCTTGGTGCTACAGTATCGCCATCCCATAATTCCAATTATGGGATGGGGCCAATCGCCATACCATAATTCCAATTCCAATATGCTTGACTATGACAACTTGTTCAACCGTTTTGCATGTAAAGACTTATGCTATGAACTAATGCCAACAGAGACCCATTATAATACTTTTGATCAACATGACATAAGCAATTCATAATGTAGGAAACAGCAGAGAATTGTACATAATCATTTGCATGGATGTACAGTACACGATGTGAAGATTGAACGGGTAGTTTTGAGAATTTCAATTATGATCTGAGAAATGTACCAAAGCGACTGAGAAAAGCAATACGGTCCTCCTTACCGTATTGCTCCTGTGCAAACATTTATTGACAACATTGTTATAAATCGAGTCTCAAATATTTTTATTTGCCACTTGAACAGAATATCCAGTTAACTGCTGCATTCATTGGTCCATATCAACCAAATAACATTAAAACTTTGGTACATTCATTTTGTGCTTTGCTTTTCCTCCCAAATGGCTTGATTTAGTTTATGCTGTGGTACAACATAAGGTAAATAAAAAAGTACAGTATAAGAAAATAACTCCTAGAAAATACGACACAACATTAGTGTTGATTTTATGTTTGTTCACTTCTCTCGAGCTTGAGTCAACATGCAGTGTTTTGTCCCTTTTTTAACGGAGAGTTTTGGTCCTGGCTTATGATTGGTCAGAACAGCGTTCCACCAACTATGACGCCAAACACCTGTTAACATCACTGAAGCGCAAAAGTTTTCGGTCAGTCAGGAGGAACATGTTCTAGTGCGAAAGATGCCGCTTTACCACATGTGTATTTGCTTAACGTTTAATATCTTTATCATTCATAGACTCTATCTAATAAAAGCAATAGGCACTTGAGGCTGTTTCACAATAATCCATGGCCTTGCGTAGCTACATTATTGCTTAATAGAGCTCAATTTCCGAATCACGTAAGTGTTAGTGCAAAGAGAGTAATTACTCTGTTAGAACAAGTGATATGACAAAATCATCATATAAAATGTATTTTTTTTGCTGAAACCTAATGAATTAATTCCTGAAAAGCATGACGACTGTCCTTCATTTACTAACTTGGAGTGAATTACGTACAAATTGCGCATTCAAAATATTATATAGTCATGTTTACAATCAAGGAGTGGTTCCCATTTGGTATCCTTTTAAAAGGATACCAAATTCTCTGAGAAGTTTCATGGCATGACAAAGCTAAGTAGGCCTACACTTTGTTCTGGTACATGAGCATTAAACAGATTTAAAGAACCGAGTGAAGATAGAGACATCAATACAAGGCACAAAGTCGGTCAAACAGAGCACTTGTCCAGGCTCTTTTGTTAACGCTGCAATGCATTTCTTGGATAATTGCATATTATATTTACATTAAGCATAAGAAATGTTACAACATAACGATTAACAATAGTATAAACTTAGATACATCAATATTGGTTTTAAGAAATAATACTGACTCAAAACAGAAAGGCACTTCTTTGTGACCATAGTACTGGTCTAGGTTAAAATACTGGAGACAGGCTATTCTGTGCCAGGTAGAGGAATAGGATTAACAAATAATTTGTTCATACTTAAAGAACTGTACAAACGGAGTCAGTGACCTCAACGCTATCCCACTAGACAAAGTCATGCCTAAATTGCACAATAAGAGGAGATCCACGTTAATGGGCCTGAGATCCCGTTGGAAGGCTCTTCAAGGTCAGCAGGCTAGTGTTACTGCTATCTGTGTATCAACCACAACAACCATTATTCCTGTGCCAACACAAGCTTTTACCAACGCTCCTTAGGATTTGCTTGCGCAAAGCGTTTATGAGGCCAGGGTGGCAGTCTGTGCTGTAATGGCTTTATTGAAAGAGCCTCCAGTGCAGAATCCAAAAAGGATTTCCATAAATAAATAACTTCCCCATCCCCTTAAAACCAAAAACATTGTTTTGGTCCTGCACTTCCCTCAGTCTCTGTGAATTGCAGGAAGATACCATTTCAGAAAGCGGGGGAGAAGAGCAGAGGGTGAGTGAGGGGTCTTTAGGGTCGCTTCCACCCATTCCGGATCACCGCGTCAGCTCGCAGGAAGGGCTGGCTTCGGAGATCTGTGAGTGGGGAGGGAGAGAGTTAGAGTTAGATCAGGGAACACTCAGGGTAGCAGGGGTCATTCTTAGCACCTCAGTTGGCTGCAAATAATTAAGCTGTCATTGCTTGTTTTTTTTTTTTTTTGCTCTTGCCTTCCCAGATCTTAAAGAAACGCTGTACGCTGAATGCTGTCATTTACCCATCCTCAGGTTGTTTATGCTTTTATCTGTGAAAGGAGATATTCAGCGTAATGTTGACACTGTTTATGTCCTTAAAGGAGTAGTTCACTTTTCAAAAAAACTTTTGCTGATAATTTACTCACCCCCATGTCATCCAAGATGTCCATGTCTTTCTTTCTTCAGTCAAAAAGAAATTAAGGTTTTTGATGAAAACATTCCAGCATTTTTCTCCATATAGTGCACTTCAGTGGGAACCGGAGAGAGTCGGAAACGGTTCAAGGTAAATTTTTTCCAGAGTCATTTGGTTCATTCAACGAACGAAATGAACAAATTGACTCGGAAAAAGATTCGTTGATTTTGATGAACGAGTTCGAACAGGAGAGTCACAAACATGCGTCACAGAACAGAGCAAGGCGAGCATTGAGCTTTGTTATTTATTTATTAAATGAGCGATCGTTACACTTGAGAAGACCCGTATTCATTGTCTGGAATCGTTTAAAGCCCTTTGAACAGTTTGCAGTTTGTACTGAAAGTGTCTTTTGGACCTTGAACCGTTTGGTTCCCAAAGAAATCCATTATATGGAGAAAAATGCTGGAATGTTTTCATCAAAAACCTTAATTTCTTTTCGACTGAAGAAAGAATGACATGACATGGACATCTTGGATGACATGAGGGTGAGTAAATTATCTGTAAAAGTTTTCAAAAGTGAACTACTCCTTTAATAACAACGAAAGTCGTGACCGGCAACTTTCAAGCTCCAAAAAGGATAAAAAACGTATACAAAACTATCGAATATAATCGTTTTGGAGCCTGAAAGCAATTGGTCACGTCTAAATTTTTTGTACATTAGCGTTCAAAGGTTTTGGTCCGTAAGATGAAGTCTTATGGCTTTGGAACGACATGAGGGTGAGAAAATGATGACAGAATTTTCATATTTAGGTGAACTAACACTTTAAAGTATTAAAATATGCAGTTAATATTAATCTCAAAACTTCTTGTAGTATAAAGCATACAATGTAAAACATTAACAAAGAACACAAAATATGATCACTGCAGTCAGACCATTTAGCACATTACAAATACGGGTAACACTTTACAATAAGGTTCATTAGTTACTACATTAGTTAACATTAACAAAGAATGAACAATACTTCTTTAGCATTTGTTAATCTTTGGTAATGTTAATTTTAACATTTACTAATACTTTATTAAAATCTTGTTAACATTAGTTAATGCACTGTGAACTAACATGAACAAACAATGAACAGCTAGATTTGCATTAACTAACGTTAACAAAGAATAACAAATACAGTAACAAATGGTTAGTTCATGTTAGTTAATGCATGAACTAATGTTTAATAAATGAACCTTATTGGAAAGTGTTACCCAAATACGTTTGAACTGATGGATTCAGTGTTCAGCAAGGTCTTGAAAAATACTATCACATTTCTGTACATAATGAAACACTATATCACCAAATGACCATTACATGTACTGTAGATCTTGCTGAACAGAACACAGATTTGCATGCATGTGACGATATACAGCAGAGGACATACGTAATTAGCTAAATGGCACAATGCAAAGATGCAGCAGACAAACAGCTTTACATGCAACAGACATGACAAGAAAAAGATTTCATTCCTGGATCCTCTTCCAAAAGATAATTCTGTGGAAAAGCTTCAATTAAACTAGCAAAATAATATTGTTTTGTGAAATCCAAAGTTTAGTTTGTAATAATATTAGATTTTTACGAACTATCACCACCATCATGTGGTATTTGTTCTGCGCTATAAAAACAGCCTTAAATGGATACTCCACTTTGTTTGGAAATAGGCTCATTTTACAACTTTCCCAGAGTTAAACAGTTGAGTTGTACCGTTTTCGAATCCATTCAGCCGATTTTCTGATATTTAGAAGAATATCAGTAACCAGACAGTTTCTGGTCTCATTGACTTCCATAGTAGGAAAAAAAAAATTCTATGGAAGTCAATGAGACCAGAAACTGTCTGGTTATTGATATTCTTCTAAATATCAGAAAATCGTCTGAATACATTTGAAAACGGTAAACTCAACTGTTTAACTCTGGGAGAGTGCTAAAATGAGCCTATTTCCAAAAAAAGTGGAGTATCCCTTTAAGGCTAAATATCTTATATTGCTTTCACACAGTGAAATATCATAAACTATATAATTAGCAATGCCAAAAAAAAGCAATATTCAGTACAAGACTACATTTGGCCACATAAGCTTCAGCGCTGTAGCGTTGTGCAAAATGTAGCACAGCTAAAGCAATTGAGCTGACGGTAAAAAGGCAGACAGGAGCAAAGCGAGATAAAGCTCCATGATGCCTTTCTTACCCTCCAATTATTTTGTGCTCAAATTTACTCAGATTAATCCCCTGTTCTGCTGGAAAGGTAGAACACACAGTTATGGGGGAGAAGATGAGAGTTAGCAGATAACAAACCAAGTGAAACATAACAAGGACTGTTACACAGGCCAAATCTTTCTGGACAATATGACAAATAAAAGGACCTATGATAAGAACATTCTTTTAACAGCCTGAACATATTTTAATATTAGTTCAAATCTGCATTTTATATTATATTGATTATATACTAATGCATTGTCAGTTAATTTGTCATAATTCCCTTAAGAAGATTTGGCCTATCCATGTTTCAGATCTGTGAACAGCTACAGCTTGTGTTTTCCACAATTCTGTTGTGCTTGGGTTAGTAGAGGATGCTGGGTGACAAGAGTGGGTCATGCGAGTGGTGGGAGTATGCATGCACTTTGCAACTGGTAAGAGAACGGGATAACCTGCGGCATTAGGGGCAGTTTTTTGGGGGGTTTGGGGGGCTAGCAGATGGACTCATCGAAGAGGTTGGTATCGCAGAAGAAGCGCGGAGCCCCGTTTGGCCGTGCGGGCAGTGAAGGGCACACTCTTCAGCACTGAGGGAGGGAGGGAGGGAAGGAGGTCAGAGACAGAACCTTATATCCAAGTTTAAGAAGGACCATGTGTTCCGAAAAAAGAAACCATTCGTTTTGATCTTTGCAACTTCCTGGCTTTCCTGATCTTATTTAACAGCCATAGCAAACTTATTTCAACTTATGACAGGCAAAAAATTATATCTGTCTATTAATTAATTTCTCTTTGCTTGCCGCCGTTTGGATGTATATTTTGGTCTTTTGGGATTATCAAGCACACCAGACATCATAAAATCTTCTATACTACCATACACAGGGATCAGTAAGGTTTTTTCCCCAATAAATTTACATTATAGCAAATGTATATAAAAAAAACGACAGTAAATTTTTTTTTATTTCAAATAGTCTGTTCTTTTCAACTTTTGGTTTATCAAAAAATTCAGAAAAAGGTATCATACTTTCCAT
Organism: Hybognathus amarus; assembly: GCA_030378365.1. NCBI lineage: Eukaryota > Metazoa > Chordata > Actinopteri > Cypriniformes > Leuciscidae > Hybognathus > Hybognathus amarus. Next base: position 10,879 of record JAQIUQ010005080.1, read on the forward strand.
AAAAATATAAATATTTTAATACATATTTCTTGAGCAGCAAATCAGCATATTAGAATGCTTTTTGAAGGATTACGTGACACTGAAGACACAGCTTTGCCATCACAGGAATAAATTACATTTTAAAATATACAAAAAGTTTAATATTTCACAAAATTACTGTTTTTACTGTATTTTTGTATTTACTGTATTACTGTATTAAATTCCAGTGACAGGAGAGGAAAAAGTGACTATTCTTCATTCTATCAATAATATATGTGGCTTCATAAGTCTGGAGCATTGTTTATGAAATGTTAAAGTAGCAATTTTAGAATTTTAACTTTGCTGATTACATAAAGAGCCTTGCCTGGGAACATTTTGTTAATAATAGATCATTAATTATTATTATTTATTTTTTTAACAATGAATTTAAGGGTGTTATCTCTTCCAGGACAGTTTCTGCAATATCTCAGTATACGCATCCTCTATGATTTCTTTACATCCTTTAGAAAGAAGAGCTTAGTTAATACACCATATAATTAACTCTGTGGATCCCTGAGAGTTGATTCAAATGTCATTGTTTTTAACTGATGTGCACTTGTAAAGTGTGCTGATCGAGCTGTAAGGGCTGATGTTTAACATAACAGAGAGTACATTGCTGATGCGGAGAGCAGTGGACCACCACAGTGATTCTGGACCCCTGGCTGATGGGTATTGCAGTCCTGCCTAGCCCACCTGTGATAATGTCTTCAATGGTGCCATCTTTGCCCTCATATACAGGCCGGTGGTCCTTGGCCTGTCTGCGCCGGAGCTCTGCGATCAAATCCTGCTGCTGAAGTCGCTTCTTTTGAGCCTGGACCTGCATTGAGGAAACAAGATATATTATTCACCACTCATTCCACTCATTTTTAAATATTTAAAAGAATCAGATGCAAATTCAAGGTTTTTGTTTTATTTTGAAACAAAAACCAGAATCACCATTAACCAATTGCATAATAACTTATTGGTAACACTTTAAAAATAAGGTCCTGGGGCCGTATTCACAAAGAATTTTAAGGCTGAAAGTAGCTCCTAACTGGCGAATTTAGGAGCAACTCCTGAAAATAATGGGCGTGTCACTCCTAACTTTAGGACTCCTAATTTTTTTCACTAAGAGTAATTCACAAAGCATTTTAGCCCTAAAAGTAGCACCTAAGTCTGGGACAGCTTAAAAGAAGTCGAGAGGACTCCTAACTCACTAAGACCTATTCACAAAGGATTGTAGCGCATACCAGCGCCTCTCGCAGTCGTCCGGGGTCCGCGACACAAGCGGGAATGCTGCATTGATCTGCAAACAAATCCTCTCCCAAGTCTCATGCTTAGTTTTGCTTGAAATCCCAGTGCCGAATTATCACTTTTATTTCAATTTTTTAATTTTTTTTCTAACACCAACCGGGCCAGCAGCAGTAACTGATCCTGCGTCCAGTTGGGCTTTCTTTTCCATTTTAGTTCCACCATCATTCAACTATTACATTACTTCAATAGGAGCAACATGTCCTTGCTTTAAATAGTCTAGTTAGGCTAAAAGAATGTCAGTTAACCAAGCAAGTGTTAATGCAAGTGTCGTATTTCATTATTAGGCAAGTTAAGGTTTTCATTAGGGTATTAGGCACCATTCACATATAGCGCCTAAAATGCAAGGCACGCCGCATTCTCCTGGCGGTTGCGCTCCGGTTGGTTCTTGTCACGCGCACCGCTACATACGGACGCGCTTGGAAAATGGGCGCACATATCGCGCGCCTACATTTAAAATAACGAACTTGAGCGTGCAAAAGACGCGATAAGTGAACACTGCAGGCCCTTAGGCTACAGTACCTTGAATAATTTCATTCATGACTTTTCTCTCTCTCTGCCTTTTTAGAATTACTCTTCACTGGGGCCTGCACAAACATGTCATTATAGCCTATGCATTTCGATGACATTACTTTTTTTATTATTATTATTTTGTGTAGGACCCAGACATATTTAGATGTCGTAATTCCATGATTTGTTGCTGTGTTATGTTCCACATGATGACCCTGTCATCTAACAACCAATCACCGTGATCATTGCGACAAAGCTCGTGCATGAAAATTGACGTCATCCATAGCAACGAAGACTCACTCTTAGTTTAGGAGTTGTCATTTTTCCTTAATAAGAGTAGGTCTGAAAGGCGTTGTGAATAACTTTTAAGAGAAAACTCCTAGCTAAAATATTTTAGTGCGATTTAGGAGTACTCCTAGTGGTAAGATAAAATTCTTTGTGAATACGGCCCCTGATGGTTAATGCATTAACTAACCATGGGCAATACCTTTGTTACAGTATTTATTAATCTTCGTTATCGTTAGTTGTTAAAAATACAACTGTTCATTGCAAGTCAACACCATTGCCAAGTATTTTCTCTTTAAAACTGCAGTGAAAAAATAATACTGAAATCGCTGGTGTTTCTGGAGTCACAAACTACCATGCAACCAATCACGATGTCCCCAACTTGGGACGAGCTTTATCCATAACTGCGGTCTTGAGAGAAGCCAGGTTATCCCGGTATTTTATTTTTTTGTTGATATTAAAAATCAGGTACATTTAGCAATATAGCAGGTGAATTATGTTTGTGATGTACAGTATAATATGTTATGATAAACTAAATGCCTTTCTCCGCTGACGTTCTAAGTTTTTCAAAGCCTTTCTAAGGATGCAGATTGTTATAAGATAGCTGTCTGAGATGGCAACCCGGTAACATGGTTTGTGTAACATTAGCAACACATTATTAGCTGTTTGATAAAGTAGTCAAGCAAAAGGATAATCATATTAATTGCCATTGTATCCAACGTTGTAGAGAATGACACGTAAAATGCATCACCATTCTGATAAATCGACTTGTATACGAGTTGACCGAGTGGGTCTCTGAGCTGGTGTGAGTGAGTGGAGGTGGGGCTAATTTGCATAATCATGAATCCGTGTATACTAAATGAAGCGAGGGTGTAGAGTTACAGCGGACTTAAAATACTGTTAACAAATGGAACCCTATTGTAAAATGTCATTCTAGTATGATAAACATATTAAGGGTGGTGGTATTTTAGTTATTATTCACAGGTTCAGATTTCACCTTGGGGTCGTGCTGTTTGGCCTCCTGTGCTAGTAGTTTTTCTCTCATGGCTTCCTCTTGCTTCTTCTTCTGTTCGTTTTCCTCCACAGCCTCCTGCAGAAAACAACAGTTTGCAACTTAAAGAGATAAGTTATGATAGGTAGAGATGTAAGTGTGATCCGGGCCCTGACACTGCACAAAACACAGGCCACGACCTCACATCTAAACAATCACAGCAACCTCTGAGAAGGGATATGAATATGGACGCACACAAACACACAGAGATCTTGGAGCTTTTTGCGGTTCCTCATGTAGCCTCATAAATCCACCAGCAGAACAATGTGAGGAAGAGGTGTGTGTATGAGTGTGTGTCCGGGTTAAAGGCGGTGAAGGCAAAACCCAGTCTAAACAGAGCAGCTGCCCTTAAATCTCGGCCCAGCTGCCCCTTCCTGTTATTCACCCTCTGCTAACGTCTGCTACTCCACCCCAGCGCTCTGACGCTGACGCTTCAACAGGGAAGACACTCAAACTAGGATGGCCAAAGGATATAAACACACATAGAAAGTGTGTGTCCATTCAGGGTTTCAACCCACAACCTTTCAATTAGCAGGCCAGATCTTTCACCACTTCATGTTTACTAAACACGCCAGGAAGCAGATCATGTGGACTATTCCTTCCTGTCCTCAATGACTTGAAAGCAGGTCGGGTTCACCTTCCCCCTGAGGCTTAGAAATTAAAAGTCTCTTCCTGACCTGATGAATATACAGAGCCACAAATGTGTTTCCTCCTTGTCAAAATATGAAGATTCATTATCTGTTAGTGTGCTGTGCCTAGAACTGCTGAGTGAATAACTGAATGGATTACCTTGTAGGCTCTGATGAACCGTACAAACACTGGGAAGAAGACAGAGGGCGGCGTGGTCTTAGGACTTTCCCCAAAGTAATGAACCACATTGTTGAAGGCCTCCTGTAAGTGGATACAATGTGAGATTGAAATAACCTGGTACTGTTTAATTGCCAGAAAGTGTTTTCTAAAAGGACAGACAGGACACCTCAGCAGTCTTGGCGTCTTTTTGTAGTTTGTCCAGCTGTGTATCACTGGTCTGGTGGAAGCTCTTGAGTATGGCGTGGTCGTGCAGACTGCACTCTCTCCTGACCAGATCCATGCCCTTACCGAGTTCCTTAACATCCAACAACACGTTCTCAAGGGACACTGTCAACGAAGAGGTGAAATGAATGCAGTTACAGTTAAAATGGAAATAAATCCAAAGAAATAAATATAATTGGTGTATAGTTGATTTTCCAGTTACTTTTAAAGTGTGAATCACCCTTTAAGATAATCATACACACAACTTAAAGGTATTTCCATAAACATTACATAGCATATGTACTTATTGTTTAAAATGGTACCTATTAGAAATGTAGGTGTCACTTCACAATAAATATTCATTAGTTAACATAAGTTAATGCTTTAGGTATCATTAACTGACAATTTGGGTTATATATTATTATAATATTCATTCATTTTTAATATTTTAGGTTGCATAAATTACTCATTATTACGGTGTTATGAATGAACAGGAAGTAACAATGAACAATAATATATTTATAAATTTACATTTGTAGATTAATAAATTCTACTTCAAAATAAAAAAGTTTAAATGCATTAAATAACTTTAATGAATTAAACCTTATTGGAAAATGTATTCTTCCACTACAATTCAAAAGTTTAAGGTCAGTAAAACTTTTGTTTAACGAAATTAACACATTCATTCAGCAATACTAATATTTCAAAATAATGTGCAAAAAATTTCTATTTCAAATATAGACTGTTCTTTTTAACTTTCTATTCAGCAAATGATCCTGAAAAAAAACTATCACGTATCAACAAAAATATTAAGCAGCAGATAATGTTTCTTGAGCACCAAATCAGAATATTCAAATGATTTCTGAAGGATCATGGGAAGACTAGAGTAATGATGCTGAAAATACACCTTTGCCACCACAGGAATAAATTAAATGTTAAAATATATTAAAATAGAAAACAGTTATTATAAATTGTAATATTTTTTCACAATATTACTGTTTTACTGTATTTTGATCTAATGAAAAACAAAAATACTGACCCCAATCTTTTAAACGGTAGAGTATTTTTCACTATACTTAATGAATTCATAAATAAGTGATTTGACTCAATGCTCTAATTTACCCCAAACACAAATCATGAATTAATTCATTTCTCTGCTGTGTAACTTTCTTTGAATTGACATTCTGTACAATTGCACTTTTTGTATTTCTAATTTAAATTCCAATTTACGTTCTAAGGGACATGGTCAATTCAATTCAAATCCCAACCCTATAGGACACAGACCTGCTGCAGCTTTATCCACAAAGTGCAGTTCATTGTAGAAGGTAGCCAGTTCAGGATATTTCTCTTTGACGACCAGAGCAATGTAGTGGAGCAGTGTCATCTTCCTGTCAGTAGACTTAGTATCTAGCAGCTGAGAGAGAGCAACAACAGCATAAGAACAGAGCTGTGATTTAACTACACCATCAGGTATAAAGCCACTTCTACAACCAAGCTCACCAGATCCAGACTCTGAAGTTTGAAACCATACACCGAGCCTCTTTTACTACTGTTCATGTAGTTGCCCACAGCCAGAATTATCTGTGTGGAGACAAAAAAAGTTACAAAAAGTTAAGCTAGACAATTTTCAGATGATCTTGAGCCTTTATAATGAAGACAAGTAGACATTTACTTCAAGAATCTTCTTTAACTTTGGAGAGGACTTCACTGAAGCTGATGCTGCGATGATGGCATTGAGTTGCTGTGGAGGTCAAAGAGTTAAAGAGATGTCAATTCATAATTTGATCAAGGTGACCATGAAATTGGCAAGAACGTGTTTCTATTTAAACATCTTCTGTTGGTCCAGGAATAAAATGATCAAACAAACATACTTTACCACAAGCCTAACAACTCTAAAATCAGAGAGTAATGACAGGTTGATAAGTCTACGCCTATGCCTACGCCTAAAATGTAAATACAGAATTCAAATGCTGTTCCACTAACAACAATGATATTGCTAAAAACATAAAAATTATCTACATTCTATACAAAAAAATTCCCAGCTTTCCATTTGTGAACCATCATAGTTGCTCACCGGGGTCAGCATGTTGACATTATCACTGAAGTTGCCCACAAACGTGATTATGCTCATCCTCTGAGTGAGCCGCTCAATCTTGCTGAAGAAGAGCATGAAGCGGTCTTCCTCTGCAAGCTGGTCCAGAGGTCTCCTCTCCCGCTCGTACTGACGCATTAGTTTGCTCTCAGCATCCGTGGGCAGGAACCGCATCAGGCATTCCACAAAGTCCACCGGCAGGGCCTTCAGATCAAACCTGCAACATGGAAATTGCATCATATTCATCTAAGATGACATTATTGAGAAGATGAAGACACAATATGACGAAAACCTTGAGTATGAGCGTACGTTCGAATGGCTTTGCAAATCTCCTCAGTGGTCTTGTTGGCCTTGCGCAGGGTGATGGCCAAGTTCTTTGAGCGATTGGCATCAAGTAGCTGCACTTTATTAATGGCCTTCTGGGAAACCTTGCTCTTTGAGCATGACAGATCCACCACAGGACCCTGGGCTTTAGTCTTGAACAGCTCCTCAAACTTCTCCAGATCTAACTCCTACATGACAGAACAAAAGCACTTAGGATGAGTGAAGAGTTTCAAGGAACACACTCATAATATGTGCACATCTGATTCACGCTCAATATTACCTCAAGCACACACTCATCATCGATCTCGTTGAAGACGGTGCCATTGATCTGGTTGGGTTTCAGTGCAGCCCAGTTGAAGACAGGAAGGCGGAACTTGGTTTTTATGGGTTTCTTGATGCGTATGGCTATGAGAGATGAAGAAACATAGGGGTCATACAATACCTTAACTAACTTAGAATACTGTATATATATATATATATATATATATATATATATATATATATATATACATACATACTTAATACTATTTTAAATTATGTATTACCCGATAAGCCAGGACTAAAGATGACTGGTGATGATAGTCCGGGCAGAGGTGGAGGAGGTGGAGGAGGAATATGAACACACTCGACTATAAAGCAAGAAAGATTTTATAAATTAGCATGTGTTTATTTTCACTTACTCTTAAAAACGTTTCCTAAACAGTCAGAAGCTTAATGGATATTTAGCTAGTTCCAGTCCAGCTGCTTCCTCAGCAGAAACCGCTCCTTAGCTAAAGGAAACACCCTTAGCTTTTCCTTTTCCTGCTAAGCGTGCAACAACTTGTACATTTGAAGGTCTGTAGCTCAGAGGGAAACAGCGTGCACAGCTTTGCCTTGTTTTTCGGTTTATCTTACTCTACAATGACTCTAATAATCTCCATAATCTTCAGCTTCAAGGGAATCCCTACATACCAGCTTTCCACTGACAGTGGGCTTGCGCTGGTGGTGCCAAATCAAATATTTCCCTGTCCGCCTAAAATCAAATGATTCCTTTTATGTTATGTTATTTTATATATATAAACTACTGTTAAGTAAGATTTTGCTAATCTTGTAAAGGAGCTAAAACTTTGCCACAAAGAACCAGCCAATGTAAGGATTATGCATTAAACATTTAAATTTTTTATTAATAAGCTAGTGTTTTCGGTCAGTGACACTTCTTTTCTCTCGCACATCATGCTGCTACGTCAGAGCGGCCAAAGCGTCAAAAGCTTCGCCTTTGTTTCCTTGTATGTGATTGGCTGAAGCCTTTTCTGTCGCCGCAAAAGTAAAAAAAAAAAAATCTGCGTTCAGTATGGAAGCACTCATTATACAAACAGCTGATCAAAAAATAAAAATAAAACCATTGAGCTAATTATCTGTGCGTCAAAATTCGCATTCAGTTTTGAAAAGACCTTAAAATTGCAGGTATTGTCATGCATACAAATTTAAGTATCTTTTGTCCCATAAAATCTGCTTCAAGTCTCCAAGAGCACCTCCCATGAAGATCTTTGATCGCTTATTACATAATGAATATATGTGACATGATAAAGTGAATTTCATATGCAAAACACACATACACCATATTGTTTTTCCTGGCTATTGTCTGAGTACCTTCTGAAGGAAGCGGTGGGGCCGGTGGAGGTGGTGGTGGCGGAGGCGGGGGTGGAGCAACGGCTTCAATAGGAGCAATTAAAGTGACACCCGGACCTCCAGATCCCACTCATGCTTGCAGTGAGTGCGTTCAGGTCTCTCAGAGGAGCTCCAGCTGCTCCTCCACCACCCAGAGCCTCAATGGCAATGTCCCCATCAGGCTGCTTGCGTAATCGGATGGTGCCCTGCTGCTCCATCTCCAACAACCGCTTCTCGATGTTGTTGTGCCTCTGGAAGGCAGCATCCTTCTCCTGGATCATCCGCCGCAGTGTGTGCACCTGTGTGCTGGCGGACTCGTACGTCTCCTGGATAACCATGAGAAGGAAGGAAGAGCAGTCGAGAGTCAAGGATGTTGGGGTACATACAACATATGTAAATACGCCCCAAAAAATACTATGGTGGACAGATGGTTGTCAGTCCTGTTTTAAGAACTTAATATGGTTCTGTTCATGCAAATTCTGTTTGGTTATGACTCAAAGATGATACCGTATGTGATACTATATTTTGATATATAAACATGGACCCTTTTTAACATTTTAGGAGTTCTCAGAGTAAACTTCTGTGACGAGAGAACTAATGATACAATAAAAATCTTTTTTGCTTTTATTTTTGCCCCCAATAGAAAAGGAAAAATTCCACTATACATGAAACAGCATTTTTATGACTTTCCAAAAAAGGAAGAAAAAATATCAAGAAATTAAGTTGGTCAGAATCCATCAATACAATACTCAACTTTGCTTTACAATGTTAATAACTGAAAAGGGTATGGATATATATATATATATATATATATATATATATATATATATATATATATATATAGGAGAGAGAGAGAGAGAGAGAGAGAGAGAGAGAGAGAGAGAGAGAGAGAGAGAGAGAGAGAGAGAGAGAGGAGAGATTTTATAGAGAATTTACAAGACATTCAATTTACATGACATTATAAGTAACTATGAATTAAATTAAATCAAAGTCTGAGTGATATAATAAAAATTAATTATTTATGATGCCCTTAAACTTTTTTTATTTATTTGTCATAATATACACTACCGGTCAAAAGTTTAGGGTCGGTAAGATTTTTTATGTTTTTAAAAGAAGTCTTCTTCTGCTCACCAAGGCTGCAATTTTTTGATAAAAAATACACAAAAAACACAGTAATATTGTGAAATATTATGACAATTTAAAATGACTTTTTAATGTTAATATATATTAAAATGTAATTTATTCCTCTGAAAAAAAGCTGAATTTTCAGCATCATTCTCCAGTCTTCAGTGTCACATGATCCTTCACAAATCACTCTAATATGATAATTTTATGCTCCAAAAACATTATTATTATTATCCATGTTGAAAACAGTTTTTTACATTTTAATTTCAGGATTCTTTGATGAATAGAAAGTTCAAAAGAACAGCATTTATTTAATTAGAATCTTTTCTAACATTATAAATGTCTTTACTGTAACTTTTCATCAATGTAACTCATCCTTGATGAATAGAAGTATTGATTTCTTATTTATTTCCCCAAAAATTAAATACAAATTCTTACTGACCCCAAACTTTTTAAAGGGTAGTGTTTAATGTAACAAAAGCTTTCCATTTCAGATAAAAGCTGTTCTTTTGAAATTTTTCTATTCATCAAAGAATCCTGAAATAAAAATGTAAAAAACTGTTTTCAACATGGATAATAATCATACATGTTTTTGGAGCATAAAATCATCATATTAGAGTGATTTGTGAAGGATCATGTGACACTGAAGACTGGAGTAATGATGCTGAAAATTCAGCTTTTTTCAGAGGAATAAATTACATTTTAATATATATTAACATAAAAAAGTCATTTTAAATTGTCATAATATTTCACAATATTACTGTGTTTTTTGTGTATTTTTTTATCAAAAAATTGCAGCCTTGGTGAGCAGAAGAGACTTCTTTTAAAAACATACAAATCTTACCAACCCTAAACTTTTGACCAGTAGTGTATATATACAGTACACTACCATTTGGGGTCAGTAAGAACTACAAAAAATGTTTCAACAAAAATATGAAATAGCAATGTTTCCAACACTGATAATAATAAGAATTGTTTCTTGAGCAACAAATCAGCATACCAGCATATAAAAAGCTTGTTTGTACCATGCTAAACGTCCAAAAAAACTATTTTACATTGAAACATGATATGTTATTAAACATTTATACATCTAGTAACCAGACCATGCAAAAACTACAAATGATTAATAATCAGTCCTTACTAATGAGATATCCTTTATTAAATTTGTCATCATCATTCTTATTACTTATTCATATTATATGGTATACTTCTATAAATAAATAAATAATTATATGACCTATTTGCATGTCAAGCTCATGAGTGAAGGTGATATAAGAGATTGATCGTGGCCTACCTTTATGGCTGACAGTTCCTTGTCTTTGTGTAACAGCTGTTTCTCCAGGTCTGCTACCTTCATCATGGTCTCATTTTCAACATCTAGAAGCTTCTCTGTCACCTAGAACAAAAAGAAAGAGAGAAAACATGACAGCCTGAGAGGTGGCGGAACAAAAAATGAGAGGAGAGAGGCAGTTCAGAGCAGTGATACTTTAAACATCTATCCCATACCCTTTTAAGCTTTCTTCTGTCTCTCACTCTCTTACGGATCAATAAAGAAAATGTTTCCAGCAGTATGACACAGCAGATGAGGCAGCATCACTTTCACTTTTGAAGCAGTGGAGATTACACAATTGGTGGAATATTTGGGGAATTCTGTCCTCCACCCCCAGCGAGAGCAAAAGGATTTTTGTTAGATTCTATGTTCATTTCATGACCTTTGCCATGAGCATAACATAGTCCAGCAGAAAGGCCCACTACTCAGTCAAGATCAGAGGAACAATCTGAGGTTTGTTTTCACACTGTCTGCCACTCCGATTTACAGGCCAGTGTGTGATAAACTAAGCACTTTTAAGCCCATTCAGTCTACAAATATAGACTATATTTTAAGATCCCTCTGCACCAAAAGTGAATGATTAAGCTGTGCGTGCTGCTTTACGTTGTGGTGGTGAATGATAGGGAATAACTCTGAATTCCCTGAACTCAGTGAACTCTGATAAGGGTGAAGTCAATAAGATATTAGAAGTGACATCATGACCAACTGAACACACAATTTACGGCTATGGATGGATGGATGGATGGATAGATAGATAGATAACTTTATTTTCAAAGTCATGTATATTGCAACATTATCAATAATTTTTATAATATAATCTGCTCTGCATCATTTTTAATGTAACCCAGGATGATTTACTCATTTTACTTTTTTCTGGTTGTAAAGATTCTCCATCACATGAATGTCTACTGATAATTGGTATTATATTATCATTCAACACATTATTTTTTATTAATAATAATAACATTTAGCAATGGAAGGAAAGGGAGTATCTAATGGTTCTTACATGTGACAAATGCTCTTCCAGCTCATCCACTTTCTCCAGGGCCACATTCTTTGTTTCAGCGTCTTCCAACAAACCTCCAACATCAAACACGTTATCCAGATAAGCCTGGATCTGCACCGACAACTTATCACTCTCTGTGTGCTTGGATTTCTGCGAGGAAACACAGGGGATTTCATAATGTTTTATCATGTGGTTACTCTTTAGAGTTTAAGAATATATTCTGTTTGACTAAATTATATAACAGTATTTCAAATACAAAAAGGATCTACACTCTTAGAAGAAAAGGTTCTATGTAGAACCTTAAAAGGTTCTATCAGCTGCTATGTATTTGGAATCCCTAAAAGGTTCTATAGAGAACCCTTTTTAAGGGTTCAATAATAAGAACCTTTTAGGGTTCTTTGTAACCAGGAAAAAAGGTTCTAAATGGAACCTTTTGGGTTCATTCATTATCATATGTTTTGTCCTTTCCAGATTAAATGTTTCATATTATCGACAAACATCAATTATGTATTGTGAATTATGTGAATGATCACAAAATTCAAGATATGGGGGTAAGAAAATGTATATATTTATATCATTTTATGTAGTTAATCAAAATCACACGAAGAGTGCCATTTCAGTTTTTCTCCTCCAAAAATCAGCATGATTAAAATGTGATATTAAGTTACTACTAGGGCTGGGACGGTTACCGCATTACCGCAATACCGCGGTCACGTGACCCCTACCGCAGGTCTAAGCTTGTCACCGTCATCACCGCAAAAAAAAAAAAAAAAGTTTCATGACACATAGCATTCCATTTGTGTTGACTATTAGGCCTGTATGCAAGAGTACCTGTGTAATATATCTTGTAGTCTATAATTTGAATTCTATTTTGCTAAAGCATTAAAATACAGGCGCATATGCGATAGCCCCAAAGCAGTAGCCTACCTCAGTTTTTAATTGCACGTGCTTATTTAACGCGATTTCTTGTGTCACGAGTGATAACGGAGCCAACATTGTGGCTGCGGTGAAGAAACTTGGATGGGGATGGCTACCATGCTTCGGTCACAACCTCCATTTAGCCGTCACCAACTCCATGAAGGCAGAAAAAGAACGCACCGCCCGGGCCATGGGTTTGTGTCGAACGCACGTGACCACTTTCTCTCATAGCTGGCAAAAAAAAAAAAAAAAAAACAACGGCTTCAAAAAGGACAAACTGAGCTGGACCTGCCTCAGCACTCCTTAGTAAGTTTTAACTCTCTTCCAACAGCGATTTAATAAAAACTTTGTTTAAGCCTTGAACCACTAAGACAAAAGCGGACACAAGATGTAAATTAATATAAATATATAATATAAATAATCTGTAATAAAATATAAAAAATATATAAAGAATATTTATATTATATAGCCTAAGTAATATACAATCACGATTTAATGTTAAATTAAATAGCTAGACTTCGTTAAATAGCCTTGAACCACTAAGACAAAAGCGGACACGAGATAGGCCTTTAAATTAATATAAATAGGCTATATAAATAGCTCTGTTATAAAATATAAAAAATATAAATTTTATTTATATTATATAGCCTAAGTAACAATCTGTAGTGTGAGCAGCAACACTTTGTTAAATTAAATAGACTTCGTTAAATAGCCTTGAACCACAAGACAAAAGCGGAAAGGAGATATGTGAATTAATAGGCTAATAATAAATATATAAATAGCTATGTAATAAAATATAAATAATATTTATATTATATAGCCTAAGTAATATACAATCTGTGGTGTGATCAGCAACATTTTGTTAAATTAAATAGCTAGACTTCGTTAAATAGCCTTGACAAAAGCATGATATGTGAATTAATAATATAAATATATAAATAGCTATGTAATAAAATTTAAAAATATATAAATAATATTTATTGGCTATTTTATAGCCTAAGTATACAATCTGTAGTGTGAGCAGCGCAACTTTGTTAAATTAAATAGCTAGACTTCGTTAAATAGCCTTGAACCACTTAGACAAAAGCGGACACGCGATATGTGAATTAATAATATAAATATATAAATAGCTATGTAATAAAATATTAATAATATTTATATTTTATAGCCTAAGTAGCTAATATACAATCTGTAGTGTGAGCAGCAACACTATGTTAAATTAAATAGCTAGACTTCGTTAAATAGCCTTGAACCACTTAGACAAAAGATTTTAATAAAAATATATTAATAGCTATGTAATAAAATATACAAAATATAAATAATATTTATTATATAGCTTAAGTAATATACAATCACGGTAGTACACGGACCTAGTGACTGCATCCTCTTTGAAACCGGTGCTGCAGCTAATCACCGAGGATCTGTTGCTCCCAGCTGAGGAGGACACCCAATTGACGCGCAATCTCAAAGAAAAAATGTCTGCCGTTTTGATGGAAAATACAGTGCACCCTCAACTCAACTATTGGCAAAGACCGCGTTTGTCGACCCTATAAGGATATTGACATTGCTGACGAGGTGAAGGATGAGCTTATGGAGGAGATGATGATTTGATGTGCCCGAAGAGCAGCGTGATGACGGTGATGTAGAGGGAGCAAGTGCACCCAACCCTCCCAAAAAACCGAATCTGGCGGACTTACTTGGGAAAAGAAAAGAAAAAAACATCTACTCCGATCCCCAAGAGAATTCGTGTGGAAACAGAGATCAGAAGGTATTTGCAGGAGGAAGCCCTGGATTCCCACGCAGACCCTCTGGTGGCGGGACAATCATGTCCGATTCCCTCTGCTTTCAAAAGTTGCCCGAAAATATATGACCTTTTGCGCTACAAGCATTCCCTCAGAACGTGTGTTCAGTGCAGCAGGTAACGTCGTTACGTCTTTCAGGGCCTCCCTCAAACCCGACAAAGTGAACATGCTGTTTTTTCTAGCCAAAAATATAAAGGCTGGGATGTAAACCATAGCCTAGACATCACTCCATTTTTTGTTCTAAATGTTCCTGTGTTCTGTGTGTAAATGTTCCAAATGTGAAATAATAAACGAACGAACATGTTCGTTATTAAGTTCATCTCTTGTGTGTGCGCTTGTTTGCACGCGCGATATATTCGCGGCGGCGACGGCTGGGGGTGTGGTGGGTGGGTTGGGTATTAGCGGTTTACCGCAATACCGCGGGAATTTCTTGCTTTTCAACCGCGGTAAGAAAAAATCCATACCGCCCCAGCCCTAGTTACTACAACAGTTCAATAAATAATAATCTAAATACAACTACAAAAGGTTGCAGAATAATGTAATATATGAATGAATAATAGCCTATAAAGAACCTTTGTGCCAAAAGGGTTCTTTCTTGTCATTATAGAACCTTTTTTAGCATAAAAGTTTCTTTGAAGTTGTGTAAAGAACCCTATGCTTCATATATAGAACCACAATGAACCCTGTTTTCTAAGAGTGTACACACTGAACATATAGAAAATTTTTTTGACAGAGAATTTTGAACATTGACTAAATACCTCCAGGAAGTCATCAAGCCCCAGCTTAGTGAACTCATACTGTAGATGTACACGGAAGTTCATGTCCTCCACAGAATGGACCACAATATTGATGAACTGCATACAGGCCACCTGAGACACAAACACATTCTAGCATATCTTACACAATCAAACAGGTACAAAAATACCCAAGTGCTTTCATGCACCTACCATGAAGTCGAATGTTCCCATCTTCACTACGGAAATACTCCATCAGCTTTTCAAAGCGGTGCTTCTCCTTACAAACCTGCAGATAGTTTTATTTAGACAATCACAGAAACACAGTAACCCCTGAGTACAGTCAGATAGTTCAAGTGTGAGATATTAAGTGTGATAGACAACAATATGCTCACAAATAAACATCCTACTAAGAACACTTTGAGAAGAACAAACATAACAGAACAAATTATTGCAATTTCTATTTCTCAAAACATCAGGGTATGAGATTATGGGGTTCAGAGAAGATGAGATGGAGAATTCAGATTGGGAAAAAGTCAGACTTCTTTATAGACTTTATGGGAAAAGAGTCAAAGGGATCAAAGGGGCTAAGTGAGTTAGGCCTCATGTTTCACCATAGAAAAATGGAAACTTGCAGAATATGCTGCTATTAAAGGAGCAGTTCACTTTTGAAAAAACTTTTGCTGATAATTTACTCACCCCCATGTCATCCAAGATGTCCATGTCTTTCTTTCTTCAGTCGAAAAGAAATTAAGGTTTTTGATTAAAACATTCCAGCATTTTTTCCATATAATGCACTTCAGTGGGAACCAAACGGTTCAAGGTCCAAAAGACACTTTCAGTACAAACTGCAAACTGTTCAAAGGACTTTAAATGATTCCAGACGATTAAAAATGAACAAATCTTTCATTAAATGAACCAAATGAATCAGAAAAAGATTTGTTCATTTTGATGAACGAGTTCGAACAGGAAAGTCACAACGTGCGTCACAGAACAGAGCAAGGCGAGCATTTGAGCTTATAAAACTCAAACTTTGTTATGTATTGTGTTATGTATGAGCGATCGTTTCGCTTGATAAGACCCTTATTCATCGTCTGGGATCATTTAAAGCCCTTTGAACAGTTTGCAGTTTGTACTGAAAGTGTCTCTTTAACCTTGAACCGTTTGGTTCCCACTGAAGTGCATTATATGGAGAAAAATGCTGGAATGTTTTCATCAAAAACCTTAATTTCTTTTCGACTGAAGAAAGAAAGACATGGACATCTTGGATGACATGGAGATGAGTAAATTATCAGCAAAAGTGAACTACTCCTTTAACAATACTACTTCATATTTAAAATACTTCAATCAGCTTCTTGCTTAGGTCAATAATACCCTGCTGAATTAAATGTGGAACGTTTAATTCATTAGTCTAAATTCAAAGTTAGTTCAACCACAGACTCTTTGAAGACTAGTTCTGCCAGTCTGCAGACAGCATATCACATCAGTCTCTCTCACAGTATTGTTGTAACTGCTGTGTTGATTAGCTCTCCTACTTTCTCAGGATAGAGTTGGACAGTTACGGGGTAATTGGCCCATTTCCGGTATTTAAATGACTAGGCAAACAAAACTGAGAGGTTGAGTGAACGGTTGAGTCTGCAGGCAATTCACTCCCCCCAAAACACAGATCTTTATCAAAGATGTGGGTTTAATAAAACGACTGGCTTAAAATGTGGTGTTTTCCCACAGATGCATTTGGGAAGCAAAAAAAGCTATTGCCAGCTAATTGGCTTTGTATGTGCACAGACTAAAACAAAACAACTTTTTTAACATTTTATACAGCATCTGTGGTTATTGTAATACACATGCAGGTGTATATATCCCAGGATCTACCTCTTTGAAGTTATCAAACGCTGAGAGGATGATTTCATGACCACCTCGCACCAAACATACAGCAGCCAGCAGCTCCAGGACCAGCGCCTTTGTTCTATAAGCAGAACAAAAGCTTCTGTGAGCATTCAACTGGCCTAGAGTGGCAGAGCAGGATTTGCACAATAAGACGGGTAACATTACCAACTTGACAGATCATCACCCACCCACACCTGCTTAGATCTATCCTTCAGGGAGAACAGCAGCTTTTTGTCCATTGTTATACAATTTTCAAAATCAGAAATGTGATATCGCACTTTCATCTTGAGCCTCTTATAGGGGTCAGGTCTGATGTTGAGTATCAGTAATTGTAGTTGGGGTCAATTTTTCAGAGATGTTTTGAAATGACACAATCCCAGAAAACCTTTACAACTGTGATTGAGTGATAGATTAGTGCACTGATTCATTGAGCTCAAGGAACGATGTTGTTCAAGATGTAAGGAAGGCTGGGGTTTTTCCATGCTTCAGTCTGAAATGATCTAAGCTTTCAACATGCAATTACTCAGACTGACAGTAATCCGCTCTGAAGAGTTTTTTACCAAACAAATGCACAACTCTAATCTCCAACTTCACACCCTAATGAAAACTAAAGGCCACTGAAAGTATTACATTTAACAGGCTCCTCCGTTAGTTACCTACACAGTAAAAAAAAATCATCATTTTTAATTACAGGTCATTTTTAACTACTAAAAATGTAATGGTAAAAACCTGTTAATTGGTTAATGGTAAGATCCCATATTCTATACAACCAAAAAGTATAATATATCTAATGAAACATTTTATGTAATTTTACAGTGAAATACTTTTACAGTGAAAAAGATCAAGTCTAGATTAATTGACTGTTCACACAGAATGCTTTTTTCTATTCCACTGCGCTGCTTTTCCATTGTTTCTTATGTAAACATGGACGAGACTGACTTCTGCGCTGACACTACTTTCTAAAAAAGAGGAACTCAAGTTAAAATAAGTAAAACAATGGTCTCTAGACCTTGCATTTTTCCCATTTCATTGCCCTTATTTTGTTTAAAACATAAAAGCATGTTCTGCCCCTTAAAACTATTAAACAATACCTTAATTCTTACCTTGAGCTCTTATTGTTCAAACTCAGGGCAATTTCATTGACCGCATGCGCGTGAGACATGACGAGGTTGAAGCCATACTAGGGTGAGAAAGGAAAAGGCAATGTGATTTAAGTTTAAAAATAACATTTACCCTCATGCAATGGTTATTGAATTAATATGTTGTGATTTTTTGTAAATTGGACAGACACTGATATGAAAAACAATCTGAAGTAGTTCTTGTGTTTGATAAGGTTTCATACTACTTTAAGCAGTTTCAAAATGGGCAGACATCCCATTCTGGAGGTTTTTGTGACCAATCAGGTCTGTGCATCCTGTACCTGATAGTTCATGATTGCTCTGAGGCACATGATGCACACGTGTACATCATCCTTTTGACTGACTAATCTGGAGTTCTTGATGGTTTTGCTGTTGGAAGTTGAGCCATAGCTGTAATATAAGGACAAAGTTAGTAGTACACAAGTGCAGTGTTTGATTTGACAGAATCACACACGCCACATAAAGAAATACTTTCATTCGTGTGAGTTGTCTACCCTCAGGAAGTGTGGCTTTGGCTCAGTAGGCAAAATAACGCACGCATGTGACTCCTAGCTTCGGTGCAAAGCATTAATGTTCCTTTCATAGCATGAGCATTCTTCTAACCAGTGAAGTGAGACAGGAAGCTAACTGACAAGTCAGTAACAATAGTTGACATTTTCCTCAAATTGGGCTGAATTACTCATGAAACAATGCAAAAAGAGGCTAAAAAATTTTTTTGTGAACTATTATATTTATTATAGTAATTATCCAGCATAAAAAGAATCTAGTATGAGTAGATAGTTTAAAACACATTAAATTGTTGTATTAAAATCCTGTATTAAAATGGTTGTATTAAAAAAATCATATTTGATACATCAATATGATATATATTTGATACATGAGAATTTGGAGCACATTTTTAAGGAAGGGGGGACACCTCAGTTTTATTCAGAGGTCCAAAATGAGCAAAAATGTGCAAATAGGTCCAGTTGCTAATTATAATATGACCAAAAATGTAGAAATTCTGATAGCTTGTGTAAATCAATAAGATATTTAAAACAGTATAGCAGACCACTCAAGATCCATTTAAATATCCGTTATCACTCTACATCTCCTAATAATATTACTTAACAATATAAAAGATTTAAAAATATATATATTCTTATGTTAACTTGATAGAAATCAATAAATATTTCACAGCAAAAACACATATACCATGACCTAAAGAAGGAGTTTTTTTTTAAATTATACTAAAAGTCATTTTTACTTGCTAAAAAAGTAAAACTAATGATCACATGACAGAAGGTATGAAGTAGATTGAGTTTTGATCATGGTGATAATTTAGAGGCCTTAGAAATTTGCATTTCAAATATTTGGGTTGGCTTTATATGTTAATTTTTTAGGACTTTGAGGCTCTTTTTCACCCTGTTCTTGGAAAGTGCCATTTCTTCAAGCTTCTTTAAAAAAAGAAAGAATAAAAAAATGCAACAGTCTCCAAACTACATTAACTATTACCAGCAGCCTGAACCAAACCAATGCAAGTTATCATAAAAGCGAACATACAGTCGTTTTAAAGCAAGGCAGAGCGTAGCAAGCACAAGCAGGCCAGTACATACCGGAGGACGGATTGCCGCGCAGAGCGCACCAGCGTATTGCAGCCATTCTGGTGCAGATCCTCAATGGACCTGCTCCAGGACTTAGCCTTGTCCAGCGAAAAGTCCTCGCCAATCTCCAGCCCTTCAAAATCCAACCTGAGCCGCATACACAGGGAACCGCACAGAGCGGGGTAAGGATGGGGAGGGTTAGCAACAGAGCTCAGTAACAGGGGGTCCAGGGTTTTGCAGAGAGCCGCACAGGACCATCCAAGCACAATATAGCAGGGCATAACAAAGCACAAAACAAAATGCAGCGCACCTACAACGAGGCCTCCAGCACACTCATAATCATTAAACAACAGTGAATTCATCACAGTCCTTATCTACCGCGGAAGCCACGGCTTCTTGTTGGGATCTTTTATATGTCCTAAAGAAGGTGAATGGATTGGTGTGCTGTGAAGTTGACAGTGGTTGGTTGCTTTTAGGGTGTGTCACTTACATGACGGCACACTGGGCGAAGGAGAGGTACTCCACCAGGATGTCCAGGCCTCTGTTCTCATCATTGAGGAACTCACGAACCCACCTGCCACATTAAAGAGACAGAAGATGTTAACATCTTACTGAAATCAAACACTCTACTACCATTCAAAAGTTTGGGGTTAGTAAGAAATATTTACAAGGATCTACTAAAATCGATCAAAAGTGACAGTAAAGACATTGAATTTTACAAAAGATTTTGATTTCAAATAAATGCTGTTCTTTTGAACTTTCTATTTGTCAAAGAATCCTGAAAAAAATGTCTCACTCTTTCCACAAAAATATTAAGCAGCACAATCATTTTTAATATTGATAATATAAGAAATGTTTATAGTGTATCTTTTTTACAGACCCCAAACTTCAACAAACATGTCTAGGGTGCGTTTCCCATACAACTATGTAGTTCGCTGCTTCACTACCATAGTACGCTGCATCGTTGGAGCAATCAACTAGCTAGTCGCGTCTGTTTCCCGAAACCCATTGTCGCATTGTACCCAGTATCGTTTCAACCACGTTGGTTTTCGCACGTGGTGGAGTAATACCTACTTTTATTGAAACTGTTTGTGATCCAATTAAAGCTAGATTTTTTATATATAAATTACAGACATGTCATCTGAGGACTATTTCTAATTGTTCTCAGTTATTTTGCTTTACTACCAGACTCAATATTTGGCTCGTTCTTAAATAGTAGAGCACGTTCGCACATGTGCACTCTTCAAAATCGGTACTTAAAATCTTTTGACAAACTAAAAGACGTAAATTACATTTGTATGTATTCTAAATAAAAGGCACTGGTTGTACTGAATGTCAGCTTGATTATTATGCTCAAGATAAGGATTTATTACGTCCAAAAGTGATGCAATATAGAAATTAGGCCTCTAACCTCGAGAGCTGTCGCTCAAACCACACAACTTTGCGATGCTGTTTGCGAATGTTCGTTGGAACGATTGTTTCGGGAAACACTGACTCGTTGAACTATGCTGATAACGACGGAACTTGCTACCATAGTTGGCTAACGATGCTTTCGGGAAACGCACGCCAGATTAACAAAGACAAAAAAAGTTAAAATATGAAAGACAGAGACAAAGATTTTAAAAAGGAGTGAAGAAATAAAAGTTAATTTTCTAGACTGTCAACATGACATCAAACTTAAACCTCAGACTGACAAGTGACATGGATATATTGTTAATGATTCATCACTGGTGGATAACATCAAGCCCATTTTATTGTTAAATATCCTTGAATTAATACACCATATTATAGAAGTAGCAAATGTTGACTTTAAAATCAAGCTCAGAGTTGACTGGTTTGGCAAGACTAATATGGAAAGTCCAGAATAGAGGCTAGTTTTAGATTTCCTTCATTTAGCTCCAGTTTTCTGGGGAGAAACTTAAAGCAAAAGGAATTCCCACCATGCAGAGCAAAGGAACGTGGAGATCATGGCTTGAGAGAGGAGGTTAAATCTCTGACAGTGGGAGTGTTTAGACTGCCTCCCCTGAGCAAGCATTCATTTATATACACACATGCATTCTTTTTTTTCTGCTAGTCTCTCATTTTCATTCTTATTTTACCTCTCAAACACAAGCTGTAATGATTAGTTGAAATCTATCACTATTGTTAAATGGCCATGGACGCATCAGAAAAAAGCAACAAGACTCCCAAAAGAGCACAGGAAAGACCGACAAAAAAAGTGCGACTGAGCAAGAAACAGACTTTTCAGATTGAAAAGGTAGTGGGGGCTCACTCGATCATCAGCTTCCTGTCTACCACCTCCCCCTCCCTGCTCCCCTCTAGACTCTTTTCCTGTCCGGCCAGATGCTATTTCAGATTGTCTTGGCACAGCAAGGAGTAGCACATCGGAAAGAGGCCAGGGATCGGACACATGCAATAAACAGTCCTCTGTTCCATTTCATCCAGCCCCAAAAAGTCAGCGAAAATGGCTTGCCTATTCTTCTCCTTTTGTTCTTAATGAGAAACACATTACTCCTAGCTCTTAATAATACAGGAGAGGAGTGTATTGGTTATTTATGGCTCACACAGAAGACAAAGGAAGTAATTCAGAATCATATTTTACCAGTGTCTTCTGAGATTTTGCTCACATTCTATATGCCTGTGTATGATTGTTCAGGAAAATACTCTGAAACAGTAGTTTGAACACCTACTCAAAGCAAGTAATTCAAATTACCGCCTTTTAAACTTTAAGAAGTAGTTAGCTGTCACAGATTAAGGAGGAGAGTCCAAAAACAGTCATTTAATGACAATTAGCTCAGGTAAACAATGAAGATTAAGGCAAAAGTAACCATGTCTACATGAACAACAACAACCGACCACTGAAGGGTGAAACGGAGACACTTAAATACAAAGTGATAGTGAGATAATGAACAGGTGTGATGATTAGATGAGTGTCCATGACAACTGATGACTGGAGGGAAACCAAGTCAAAGAAACACATGTGATTGAAGATAAACTAAAAGTCCATGAAAAAACAGAGATAACTGAACGCTTTTGACATTACGCCCCATCCCGAAGGCGCAACCTCACGCCATAACAATAACAAACAGATGAGGGATGGGGGCTTAGGAGGTGGCCGAAGGACCGGCGAAGGGATAGTCACAGGAGATGGTGATGGAGGAATAGTGACGAGAGGATGATGATAGGCCGATGCAGCTGACCCCCGAGCATCACACTGCCGACAGCCCATGGCACAGACGAGGGAGAAGCCACGCTGTAACAGTGGCTAACGACAACTGGGGTAACGACCAACACTGACAAGGCCGAAGGATCCACTGGCGCAGACAGAGAGCCGATGGAACTGAGCGTCATCGCTGGCACTGGAGACCCAGGCGGTGCCGCCACGATGATCATTTGAGGCGGAGCCGGTATGATGTAGGACAAAGGCGAAGGTGAAGGAAAGGAGGAACCCGCCGTAGCTGTAGAGATGGAGGAACGGAGACAGCCCACAAGTGTCGAGTGACCAAGGGGGAGCCGGTGGAACTGAGGGAACCCGGTGGAGCCGCAAGGCCAAAGGGTCTCTGTTAGAGCTGAAGGTGGGAGGACATCGCTGGCACTGGAGACCCAGGCGGTGCCGCCACGATGATCATCTGAGGCGGAGCCAGTGTAACGGAGGACAGAGGCGAAGCTGAAGGAAAGGAGGAACCCACCGTAGCTGTAGAGATGGAGGAACGGAGCGTAGCTGACAGCCCACTAGTGTCGAGTGACCAAGGGGGAGCCGGTGTGATGTAGGACAAAGGCGAAGCTGAAGGAAAGGAGGAACCCGCCGTAGCTGTAGAGATGGAGGAACGGAGACAGCCCACAAGTGTCGAGTGACCAAGGGGGAGCCGGTGGAACTAGGGAACCCAGTGGAGCTGCAAGGCCAAGGATCTCTGCTGGAGCTGAAGGTGGGAGGATGGGCCGAGATGGAGCGAAGTGATCAGATGCTGGAGGCAGAGCCGAGGGATCCTCTTGATTAGGCACTGCTGGTTGTTAAACGACCTGAGGCTCGATGTCACAGCAAGGCTTCCCTAGAGACAACGATGGGCTGCAAACATCTAGCAGAGGTGGGGCTGTAGGACAGGCTGATCTCTGCAGTGATGGCAGCAGATCGAAATCGTTCGTAGAAATAGTGATGAAGGACATAAAGAATTTAGACTACAGGTCTCAGTGCGGTCTTAAAACAGCGATGATGAAGTACAGGGTAGGAGTTGATACGTCCGCATTGAAGACCATCAGCCAGTCCTCAGTTTCCACCAGCATTCCCTCAACCTCTAGTGTCATGGGCTCACCCCTGGTCAGACTCACCGATGGGTTCAGCTCTTTGCTTTTCATCTCGGGCTCTGGCTCACACTCTCCGTCTGTGGGGATTCCGATTTCTCCGCAGTCGAAGGTGGTGAAACGGGCTCTGGGTCTGGCTGTGTTCTGGACCAGGGATAGATGCTCTTCAGGTCTACTAGGTATTGATAATTAGCCCCGATCCTGGAGAATTACTTCAGCGTCTTGATGGTGACGGCAAGACGATAATCCATACTAGGTTAGTTGTTCTGTCAGAAGATGAAGGAGAGTCCAAAAAGGGTTCAAAAAACAAAAATGATCCTTTAATGACAACAATCTCAGGTAAACCACGAAGGTAAAGTAACGCGTGTCTACACACAAACACGAACAACAACCAACCACTGAAGGATGAAACAGAACAACTTAAATACACAGTGATAATGAGATGAAAACGAACAGGTGTGATGATTAGATGAGTGTACGTGACAACTGTTGACTGGCGGGTAACTAAGACAAAAGGCTTGTTCGACTTGACAGACCGACTGGTTCATGACATCGAAGTACCGCAAGAGCGATTCAAAAGCATACGAGGCCGTCTGTTCTCTGTTCGCTCTCAAGGTACATTGATGTCATTCACCGATCGGTCTGTGCAGCGCTGGTTCAAGTCAAACAAGCCTAAAGAAACACATGTGATTGAAGATAACGTAAAAGTAAAAGTCCATGAAAAAGAATCAAACATCAAAGATAACTCACAAAGTGTTTGTGATATTAGCTGTACTACGGACAACTAATAAAAAATTTGCTAGAAACTTAAGAACAATATCTTCTTATATATTTAAATATAAGATGATATAATTTATTATTTAATTGTATCATTTAAAATATAAAATTGCTCTTATAAAATGTTAAAATATTAATAAAACAAAATGATAATACTTAAAAAATCATAAGTTATATAAAATAATTAATAAATAATATACATTTAAATAATATTATTTTAGTGTAAATTAGCCTTGAATAGATAAACTTCTCTTAAAATAAACAGACTAAAGTTCACACTAAACAAAAACTAGAATGCAACCTAATTTATATAACTGAGTTAAAAACATAGCACCAAACAGCAGCATGTAACTGAATATTTTGCCACAAAAAATATCTAAAATTATTTGCTACTATGTGGAGAACCGATGAAGGATTATTTTTGAATCGTTCATTTGCATTGGTCCAAACAAATTAATACTATTTTTCCAGTGCTTTATGAGTGTGAGTGTATTTGATTATTGACTTAATTCTCTCAACTGCCTATTATAATGCACAATACAATGTGACATTTTGTAATATGTCACTGTAGCATTTTGTAATATATAAAACAGCTGGACTATTCAAAATATGCAGAAAAGTTAGTAATGGCACTACTGCTAGTTATTACTTCCCATCGCTTATGTGTATGGGTTCATACAGTTGGTACGGATGTAACAAAGCATGCGGTTGTGTGTGAATAGCGTCACAGTTTCACAACACATTGTTTTTTGTATGTATAAGTGTGTGTGTGTCCTTGAAAGCGGAATATAAACAGTGAAAAGATGTTCCCAGTTGTCAATGTTTCATTGTACCTCATTGTGTTGCAGATTTGTGTCAGTGTTTTGTCTGCGTTCATCAATGTGAGTTATAAAGCTTTGTGTGTGTGTACGTGTCCTTTCATACATTGTTGGATGCTCCAGGCTTCCTGGCTCTCCGGCATACACTACTCAGCTTCCTGCTTGCTAAAGCTGCTAAGGGGGTTGTGTGTGAGGGACGAGATGAATAAAAACCATCTGGACGCTGCCGAGGTCCACAGACAGTGCTATAAGCACAGGGAAGCTGGCAGAACAGCCCAACAGCAGGGATGTGTGCATGGGCAAACACTACCTCTAGCTTTCTACAACAGGAAGAACAAAGAAAGAGTGATTCTTTAGAGGGGGAAAGCCAAACAATACCACAGCTTCCCACCCATACCACTAGCAGTGCTATTGTTCCCTGCACTGTATACAGGAGCCTCATAACCTCAATGCATTGGTTACTGGAGGATCATGGGATGTTACTCCGGGTGATTGCTGGGAAGGCTATTTGTAGAGATCAGCACAAGATGAAGAGATGTGAAAGGAGGATTAAATGAGAGGAGACAGGAATTAGTCACCCTATGTGATTGGTTCTCAGCGATATCTCCAGTTCTCGCAGGACTTTGGTGGATTCCTGAACCCTCCTGCGGAATTTCTGCACACAGAGAAACTGATGATTATCGGCATGTTTGGAGAAAACTCTGCAACAACCCCAGAATAAAGTTTTTTTTTAAAACATAAAAAACAAACAAAAAAAAACTAACTAGTGCCGGGTAAAACAACATTTTAGCAAATAAAATATGTCAACACTAATATCCTGCATATACACTGCCATTCAAAAGTTTATGGTTATTGGTTTATGGTCTAAAATACAGTTAAAAAAACATGAATTAATTGTAAATATTATTACAGTGTAAAATCACTGATTTCTAATTTATATATATTGAAATGTAATTTATTCCTGTGATGGCAAAGCTGAATTTTCAGCATCATTACTCCAGTCTTCAGTGTCACATGATCCTTCAAAAATCAATCTAATATGTTAATTTGCTTTGAATTAAACACATTTATTATTATCAATGTTGAAAACTGCTCAATATCTGCTTAATATATTTGTAGAAACTGTGATAAATTTTTTAAGGATTTTTCTTTTTTGATGAATAGAGAGTTCAAAAGATGAGTATTAATTTGCATTTATGTATTAAACAGGAATCTTTTCCAATGTTACAAATGTCTTTGAATTTAAATGTAATGTATCCTTTCTGAATTAAATTACATTTTACTGACCGCAAAATTTTAGACAATTTATATATTGTATATAAATGTATATAAAAATCTTTACATATGTATCTTTACCATCCTCCCTGTCTTTAAAGGGGTATTTTTCTCTGCTGTTGATTTTAGTCTTTTATGTAAAGAATTCATCTGTCTTCAGTAAGTTGTGGAAGTTCAGAACAAGCCAAGTTCATTTTCAATAGATAGTTTTTTTTTTTTTTTTTTTTTTTGGACAGGAAAGAACATTTTTAAAGTTTTAAAGTTACAACATGTTATAAAAGAACATTCACTAAAAGAGATGAAGGGAAATTTGATTTCTCACAACACAATCGCTTTAACTGCTGTAAATAATGTTCACATACAACCAGCTGAGAAACAGACAATGGTTATATTTTCTAGAGGGTGATGCTGACCTTGCGTGTGACTCTTGGGTCTAAATATCCACGTAGTTTCTGGATGTATGTATGTGGAGGATTCTTCACTTGGAAACGCTCCTAACAACCAGAAGAGGGGGAGAAAGTTATACACATGAATGTTCTGTTTTATCTAACACATGCAAATATTCTTAAAATATCCATATTATTCTAAAACATTTTTTTTTGCTGTAACTATGAACTCCCTTTGTCAGCAACATAGATTTGTCAAGATGCATGACATTTATAAATAGTAGTTTTACAATACATTGAAGTCATCCTTTTTTTCTACACGATCCTGTATTTAACAAGATGTGCAATTTTCCCTAATGGTACAGTTTCTCTAAAAAAATCCCTCATGTCATTCCAAGCCTGCATGACAGTATGAACTCAACAGGAGAAATACTAAAGACTGTGCAGGCTGCTCTTTTCCATGCAATTACAACGAATGGGACCAAAATTAACATAATCCATATGACTAATGGAAAACTTCAGTTCCCGTTCATTTTAACTGTTTCACAGAAGAATATGGGTTTAAAACAATATGAGGGTGAGTAAATAATGACAGCACTTTCATTTTTGGGTTTACTGTTCCTTTAAATTATATCCTGTTGTTCAGAATCTTGTAATCTTTTCTTTTGTGTAAGAAATAATTAAAATCTTATATAACTTACTAAGTGTCTATAAAATGTCAAGCATCTTGTTCTCTTAACTTAAAATAATAATTGTAAAGGTCATGTCGACGACACCATTGTTGGAGGCATGTTCTTCAGGACTGCATTACAGAAGCAAGGGTGTGGCATAAGTGTGGGTCACTGTGGAGGCTGTACCTGGTCACAGATGAGGTCCCACTTCTTCTCATTATCATACTGCCGGAGGAGACGTGCTTTATCTGGTGGCAAGTTCATAGAGTTCTGAAAACAGAGAGCGCTTTTGCATCAGAACACACAGGAAGTCATGTTTACCTCAGTATACCCATGGAGATGTCTATGTGCTCATTTTTTGGGTCACAGTGGTTTCTAGGCTGACACGAGAAACCCTGATCTCACGTCCTGTGCTGACTTCTTATATCCTGTTTAAAATCCTATTTATCTTCAGAGTCAGACATCAAGGAAATTCGTTGTACCAAATTCTCCATCTCAAACTATATGAAGGAAATTATGAGCAGTGCTTGCCTTTGCAAAACTCACTACCACAATCGTGGGTGATTGCCAGGGTGTTGCTATGCAGTTGCTATGGTGTTCTGTTTGTAGTGTGTTGTTATGTGTTTACTAAGCGGCTTGTTCGAAAGTTACACACCAAACTGAATTACATGAAGTAGCATTCATGTCCATAGCACAAACAAAATTGCAGGATTAATTACGTGCCAAAGTCTTTCCGGAATAATGCAATTACGTAAAGTCGCTGTGTTATTGTGTATCAGAGCACACAATGTGCTGAAAGAGCTGATATTAAGTATAAACTTATTTTACAGCGGAACAACAGCTAAATAGAACCTTGCTTGGAAATTTATTAAAGTCAAAGACTTTATAAACAGAAAGACGGTTCACTCCTATTACATACGAATGGGAGAAAGAGCATACATTTTGTTTCTAAACGCTCAAATGCATGGCAAAAAACAAAAGCCTGAAAACTGCTGTTTTTCTGTTCTCGATTAGAGCATTTAGAAACAAAATTTATGAGACAGTTGTTGTCATATTTCATTGGTGATTTCAAATATGAAATTCAATTGTAAGATTGGTGAAAAGCTTTGGAGAATTGGATGTTTCCCCACTCAAAGAAATAGTAGCTGCACTTGCATGCCCGAGAGGAGTTTCAATAAGTGAAACAGTTTGTCTTAAAGGAACTTTGTGCCATATGTTTATAGAAACTTGCGTGAATATTAACACACTTGGTTAACAGGCATCTGAATGTAACTGTCGCCCTCTAGACTACTGAAGTTTATAAACTTAAGACTAAAGCAAACACTGGCATCTGCGTTAAGTATTATCAAATTTTCTAGAGGGTCAGTAAAAATGTTTAATGCTTTGTGGAAAAATGCTCACATGGTTGCATTTATTTGATCAAAAAAACAGTAAAAATATATTATTAACAAATTATGTTGTGAAATATTTTAAATTATGTTTTATATGTTTAAATTTTAAAATTTTATATTTTATAATTTATTTATTTTTAATATTTTTAAATACTAATATTTTTACGAAAACTGAAATTTTTCAGGATTTTTTGATTAATAGAAAGTTTAAAGGAACAGACATTTATTTGAAATTAAAATCTATTGTAACATTATAAATGTCTTTACTGTCACTTTTGATCAATTTAATGCATCCTTCCTTAATAAAATTATGAATTTCTTGAAATAAAAATCTTACTGACTCCAAACTTTTAAACAGTAGACTAAGTATTAGATATACTGTATGTTCTCATAATTCTCATAAATCAGTGCGATTACAATTATAATGCTATTGTTCTACTGGTATATAAATTATTGAACTGCATGCCATTTCTTAGCAGGACATTGCACGTTGGCCTACTACTCACTTATTTCAGGTCACGTTTGCACTACAAACAGAACTGTAAGTGATTTGTCTTCTAAATGTCTTTAATGGTGGAACACACGCTGAGTCAGTTGTGGGGTGTGAGCTGAGCTTTTTGTCTCCAACAACACTGAATTTCTCTGCATTAACCTTAGACTCTGTGCTGTGATTAAAGATAGCTAACAGATAGGCACTGAGCCAGATTATCACAGCATGTTCCAGACCTCTCAGAGGGTTCCCCTTTGAAGATGGTGAAGGTGTTTGTTCTGAAGATGCCATTCACCCCCATATCAACACCCGCCCGAGCATCTGTCTATCACCTACATCCTTACCCTCCACATTAGAGTGATTCATCCACCCCAAAAGTCAACAGCTTCAAAGTCTAAAGCCAAGGCAACATATCATCTCAGTGAAATTACATGACCACATCATTATAAACAACATGTTTTTCCAGTCATTCTGACTCTATGATTTGTGGAAAGTGCATATTGTGTGTTAAAAAAATTGTTTTATTTTATTTCCACTGTAAAGTGATTCCACCTTTCCACAAGCCTATATGAATCATAGTGACAAGTCTGGAAAGGCTGGTGCTGAATGCAGTATACATTATAGGAGTGTCAGAATTAAAATGTCCTGATAATTTACACACCCATCATCCAAGATGTTCATGCTTTTCTTTCTTCAGTTGAAAAGAAATTTAGGTTTTTTAGAAACATTCCAGAATTTTCTCCATATAGTGGACTTCGATAGTATACAACGGTTTGAAGGTCCAAATTGCAGTTTCAATGCAGCTTCAAAGGACTCTACACAATCCCAGACGAGGAACAAGAGCTTATCTTAGCGAAACGATCTGTCATTTTCGAAGAAAATAATAAACATTTATACTTTTAAACCACAAATGCTCGTCCTGCACTAGTTCTTCGATTAACAACGCACTACATAATGATGTTGAAAGGTCACGTGTGACAAAGGTGGAAATACCGACCTAGTGTTTACAAAGCAAACGTGCAAAGACCAAGTCAAATGCCATTTACAAAAGTAAATAAAAAGTTAAACAAAGATGTCGGACAATTTTGGAAGTTTTCATCCCTCCCTACCTTTTTGAACTCGGAAAACATGACCTTTCAGCATGATTAATACGTGGTGTAAGTGCAAGACAAGCATTTGTGGTGAAAAAGTATATATATTTTTACTTTATTTTTTAGAAAATGACAGATCGTTTCACTAGATAAGACCTTTAAAGCTGCATTGAAACTGATTAAACTGCTTATATATATATATATATATATATATATATATTATACAGCAGCAGCACGTCTTGCTCACAGCAGTGTGTTATGCATGCTGGTGACAAAATGCTGGTAGTAGCAAGTCCTGTTCTTGATCTACAGCAACATCAGCCTAGCAGATCTATTCTACCAAGACCAAACATATCAACATTGTCATATCCATACCATGTCAATCACACAGTGAGTTCTTGTCATGACAGAACGTACAGTTTTGCAGCAGAGTGTGTGATTTCACAAAAATAATCATAAGTGAATTCTGTTTTAATCAACTGAACCAATTCTTAAAAGCACTTAAAAGTCCGAACGCCAAGCCACCTGCTAGTATTCAGCTGCGTAAAAGTAACCAGAAGACCGAAAATGTGTAAAAGTACATGTTCTACTAAACAACTGCATACACTTTTATCAAATTGTAATCTATAATATCAGAAAAATTACACAACAAAATATCATGTTACTTGCTCAAACACGCTCCAAAACATCGAATTCATAACTAAATATTTTGAAGAGTGCACCAATCATTAGTAGAAGTTTTTTTTATTCATAATATTTTATAAATGTTTTTCAGAATTAAAGTCCACCGCTGTTCGATTACAATGGAGCTGTAGATTTAAAAAGTGAGTTATAAATCCGATGTTTCTCAGACAGTTCAGCTTCCAACATTTAATACAACAGCAGACAGACTCAACTGACCATGTAGTAAATTTGTTTTGTTTGAAACCACATTCAACTGGAAGACATCCCAATTATGATGACTAGGGTTTGTAATGTCTGAAAAGCTAACAAATTTCAGTAGAAATGACAATGTGTAAAAAGAGGCCCTGGAGAATGTTATTTGGCTCTGTCTGTGAAGATCTCAAGCACTACCATTCCCTCCCACAATTCCCCTTCCGAAGTTTTTTATTAGTGACCGAGATTCAGCATTCCAGATGTCCACAGTTACAGAAGGAATGTGCCGTGTTTATAACAGTAATGAATTTGGCTATAAATTATCTCACTTCATCTTTTATTTTACTCTATTTTCCCTGCATCCCCTTCTCTTTGACAGAGCGTATAGATTTTACATTCTTGGAGGATAAAAGTTTTATCTCTTTCTCTAAATCTTTCTCTCTCTACTCCGACTCAAATGTCAAAGATGGAGTGGGCGAATCCTACACTTGTTAGCATGCAGCATGTAATAAATGACGTAAACGGCAGCTCTATCTGATGAGCTCACTGCTTCCGAACATTTCACAAAACAAACCGCATCCATTGTTTTGGAGGAGGAAAGGACAGAAAAGCCTACATAAATACCATCATCCATGCTTAGTCAATATGAATGCTTCCAGTCTCTGAGGAAAAACACACTGCATTTTTATGTCAACAAAACAGCAAGAGTCTGTTGATCAAATCCAGTTTAAAACAAATTTTATCTCATTATTTCCATATTTTTCGAGATGGTCCTCACTGCAGAACATGAAATCCAGGGGGAGGAGTTGGATCCAGATTCAACTCCTCCCACCTTACATATACCTAAACCTCTCCACCCCCTGATCCCTAACCCCACCCCTAATCCTACCCATCTCCACCCTGTAAAGGAGAACTTCAACGCAAAATGAACCTTTGGTCTACTAAAACATTGGTACCTTGTCGATCATTCTCTGAGATTTTTTTTTAAACAAACATTCAGTCTGAGATTTGTTTTCATGATAATCGAATGTAAAGAGTTTTATCTCTAAAACTGAAAACTGTTTCACGTATAACACTAGTATATGGGGGCATATAATAAGTAAAAAGAAATCGCTAGTTAATACCACTAACAAGGCTCAAAAATAGCCCAACTCTAACACAGTAACATAATGAGAGTCCCTGCATTCAGAAACGAAGCATTGAGAACTTTGTAAATGTACAGACCGTTTAATAAGAATATACTTTATAAAGACAGTCCACTTCGTGTATACAGGTAGGAGAAAAGTCTCGAAGCAAGTCAAACCAGGAACGCTGTTCAGACAGTTCAGAAGTTCGACTTATCGCTGCTGTATACCCTGCTGTGTATACACGAAGTGGACTCTTTATAAAGTATCTTCTTATTAAACGGTCTGTACACTTACAAAGTTCTCATTGCTTCGTTTTGCATGCAGGGACCCTCATAATAGCCGCTTTCCGACCAAGTAGTTACAGGAACTTAGTTATAGGAAATGTCCACTTCTAAACAGTTCTAAGAACTACTCTCCCCCAAACTCGGTTTTGCTGCTTGCGTTCGCACTGGCCAAGTGGCCATAGGAACTGGTAGGAGGGGTAACGCAAGCACGGCGATGGTCTTTATAGCGTCATCACTAGACGTAGCGCGGCCACATACAACAACAAACCAGCATGGAGGAGGCTATTGCATTAATAAGGGAGAACGAATGGCGGCCTTTAAAGATTATGCTTGAGTTCTGTACAGAGAAACACAGAAGACGAAGGCTCCAGTGTAATATGATATTCAGTAATATGATGGAAGAAGATAAAAGAGCAGAGCGCAGGAGGCAAACAAAACGACGGGTGAGTTTAGCTAGCATTAGCAATTAGCTGGTTGAATGCGTTATGTTGGTCTTAATCCTCGTTGTAATGTTTTGCAAAAACACAGCGTATGGCAGACAGCGTGTTCCGTGTTGACAGTGGGCATGACTTAGAAGTTGAACCAATCAACGTAGACCTAGGGAAAGGGAACTAAAAAAGTCCTCGCTCTAGACTAGGTACTGAAAGAGTTATAGGAACTACGGTCTGAGGAACTAAAAAATCCGCAATTTAGTCCGGTTGGAGCGCGAGAAAAAAGGGTTATAGGAACGTTCAGGTTTTAGGAACTGCAAAAGTCCCTCTGGTCGGAAAGCGGCTTATGTTACTGTGTTAGTGTGGGGCTATATACTAAAGTCTGGAATCAAAAGTCAAAGATTTCAATATGAATTCAAAAAAATTTTCATCTTTTTCCCTAAAATACTTTGGTCAATCATTGCAGTATTTGTGTATATTTATTTATAATAAGCAAATTATAAGAAACATCTGAAACAAAGTTGATACATAAATCCAGCCCCCCAAGCTATGAAAGAGCAACCTAAGGAAGCTTCAAAATAGGAGTCAGAGGTTTGATCTGGCCATATGTCTGTTGCTGGGTTGTCAGGGGACTGCCTAGTGACCATTTGTTGGTCTGATATGTAATTAGGGCACTTAGAACACATAAAGGTTCCAGTCCTCCATTCACATGACGATCCAAGATCTGGTGCCACATCACTGATAACAGCAGCTGCAAAGAGCTCAGATGAGTCTTTATCTGATCTACAGTAGCTCTCTGAGTTTTAGGCCAAGAAACGAGTGTCTAAGTAAATAAGTTTAAGCTTCACTTTTCGGATTCAGATCTGCAGTATTTACCCTAGGGGTTTTTCTCAGGCCCCAAGAGCTTCCTGCACAGATATTATTAGCCAAGCATTGGAGATCTACACCACCACAAAAAAAACTTGCAGAAGTACAAAAAAAAAATAAAAAAAATATCATAGAACACATAAACGTCTTTGGATCAAAGGGGGAACCATCAAAACTCACTGAAGTAAGATCAAAGAAAACACTATGAAGATTTTAATATTTATAGTTGAATGAGAAAAAATAGCCTGTCCACCCCAGGACACATTGAAAACAGCAGTCAGAAATAACAAAATGCTGAATTCGGTCCTAACCACTGAGATGGCACACAGTACAATGGAATGAAACTGCTTTGTCAATTCCTGGAAAGGAAGAATATGTTATTTTGACATAAAAAGTCCCACACATTCAGCATGAAACGTCTGCAATCATTACAATATAAAAAGGTGGTTATGTCCAAAAATATGAATGATCAAACAAAACAAAACAAAAAACACCAGATGATCTACATTCCCCAAAAGGCCTTCCTTACTCTGCTAGAGCAAAAGGATCAGCTTACTGGCAATCCCTAATCTAATTTTGCTAATCTCATTTGACTTTTCCTACAAAAATCCAGTCTTGTTTTCCAGCCATAATGATTTAAAAAGAGACCCACATCGTACATGTGAGATGAAAATACCTTCAATTTTCAAAGTAGGACCTATGCCTGAAAATTAAACATAAAATCAACTCCCTAAAGCTCTTAACTTCCAGAATAGAGTGCACTCTACCCACGACAGGGACAAAAAGAGCTTGTGTTTGATCCCAGTATAGTTTGTGAAAGGGTGACTGTGGGGACACAACAAAGAACCATTCCCTTTCTCTGGCATGTTGAGTTGTTTGGCAAATGATTATGTTGAACAATAGACTGTGGCTATTGGTTACACTCGTTTTTAACACTAAATTAAAAAAAAATAAATAAAAAAAATCACTATTTTATTTTCCGGGAACATAGTTTTTTACATGTATGACAAATATGGAAAACCCCTTTCTAATAATACCAAACAATTTCAAAAAAGAGAAATAGAAGTGTGGGAGAGGAAAGACCCATTATGAGATGAAGCGTGTGAATCACTGGAAATTAAAGTGAACAAAGACCATGCTACAAATTACAGGTGGAGTTAAATTAACTATAGAAATGTGGACAGTTGGCTGATGAGGGAGTAGGACGGGCAAAGGGGGGAGAAAGATGTGTGTTAAGAGAACAGTAGCTTGATTTGTTGTTGGGTATCCGATTGCAGAGAATGAAGAGAAGAGCCCAAAAGACAGAGAACAGAAGGGGGAAACAAACCCCAGTCACGCACTGACAGCCCTCCTTACATGATGGAAAGCACAGTTCAGACAGGAAGAAGACAACATACAGTCAAAGAAACCAATCTGTGCTTTCTCATCTGGAGGCTTGGCCTCCTGTTTATGAATTGTAACATTGCCAGAAATACCAATGTAAACTCTTCAAAGTCAACATGAAATGTATTCACAATTTTTTTCTTCTATAATGTGATCTAAATCTGACCTATTTCTGATATCTCATTTTTGCCAATACACCAAAGGAAAACTTCAATCTGAATTCAAACATTTATTTCTTAGCATTGTTTTCCAAAACCAAATAATCTAGACTTAATCCACATTAATTTTACAGCTCTTTTCTTTTACTTTACATCAAAAATTGCCTTATTTGTCATCAACGACTTTAAGAGACACCATCTGAAAAAATCTGGAAAAATATCCTATTTCTGAGTAAAACAAGACGATATTGGTTTAAATAATAATACAAATTATATTATTATAATTAGTATTACTTAAGTATTTACATTATATAACAATTAAAATAATGATGTCCTCTGCAGAGGATGGTGGAGCCTATCAGTACCCCAGACTACAGATGGAGAAATGTGTATTATTGTAATCAATTGATATTATTTACCATATTTAAAGCTAAACTGTGTGATTTTTACCCCCATCTAGCGGTGAAAAGGTATATGGCCATCCAGTGAATATTAGTTTCCGTTCCTCTCAATTCCTATTTCGTTTTAACTCCTACGGTGGCCAATGTAGTCCAAGATTAACTTGACTTCCAGTTCAACCTCGTCCATGAGTGTTAACTCAAACATAAACGTGAAAGGCGAAGCTTGAATTGTCCCTCTTTGGCTAATGTACTTTCAAGATGGAGGGGCAACATGCGGACCGACATTAGAACCCCTTACCCCTTATGTATTTTCAATGGCATATTATACACTCACGAGAATACTTTATTACTTGAACGAAGTAAATATACATTAAAGAGCGTGTGTTTTTAGCTAAGAATAAACTAAAAGAGCTACACAATGTAGGTTTAAGTTGCTATTTTTGATGAAAAATTATGAAAACAAACTTTATTTTCTTTAAAATAACATGCACTGATGAATCAGTCATAATAAGACCAGGAACACATAACATTAATAAAGCATAATTATGGTTAATTTTGATTTCACATTGACTTCTGTCATTAGACAGATAAAAGGGGCCAACGTCACAAATCAGCATCAAAATGGCCTTTCTTACCCATATTAATGTGGTCAAATATTAGTCTTCACCAGGGGGACAGCTATGGCATGTTTAAAAGAGGGCCACACACTTTTACAGCCTTATTTGGCCGGTCCTCCGTCCGCTCTGAGAGGTCAGTAGGAGTTCATGTGAGCAAAAATTCTTAGCTGCATTTATAAACACAAACAATGCAAAAATGTTTTGCGCCCATGTAAAGCTCTGAGTGACTGCTCCCATGCTTGAGCCTAGACTCTGAGAGACATCCAACATAAACTCCTCCAAAGCCCACTTAAACCTGCAAGCTTAATGTAATTTAAACCGTAAAGCCAATAAGAGTGGTTTACAAACTGATCTAATCAGCTCTTTGACTACTAAGTCAACAGGTAGAGTCTCTTACTTCACTCCATTTTATCAGTTTTAATGGTAGCCTACTGTAGTAAAGGAAGAATGAGGGGGAAGTCTGGGACCTTATATTCAATCAATGGATCTAGCATGTGTCAGCATAGTCGACTAGACCAGAGCAGACCGCCAGACACACACCGTCTCCCCATCTAAACAGTCTCCGCCGTTCAGCTACTGAGCTCTACCTAATAGGTCCCCAGGCGCCGAGCGTCAACGCAGGACCTGAGGAATGTACACCAACCCTGCCAGATATAGTGGACTGTGAGTTTGAATGGGAAATAATAGCTCTTTCTGAACGTCACACTGAGCTGAAGCATTTTCCTGCCATTTTTCCAAAATTGTTTGGTACTTTTGGGGAAAAGTGTGTTTTGAAGAAACCCTTCTGTGCAGTCATTAAGAAAGCAGTAAAATATAAAAACTTTCCAACCAAACAGTACATTTGTAGACCCTGGTTGAAAAAACTGGCCCTACGACAAACATGGACACATTTCTCAGAAATGTTCATCTCTTTGAAGAAAATGACCTTGGCATTGGCAATGACATCACAAATCACATGTAAACGACAGTACTGGGTTCATGGGTGAATATTCATATTTTGCAAACAACACAAAGTCTTGAAGCTTCTGTTCCTCTTATTCCTTGTAACAGTGTATAATACAAGAAAGAAGCACAGGCACCTCAGTCATGAAGGGTATCACAAGCCTAGGGGGATTTCCACCTTTAGTTTAAAAGTAACAGTTTACTCTGACCAAAAAGAGGACGGGGCAGTTCTCAAGCAAGTCTCCTGGCACTAAGCAAGACAAAATGGAGTGTGAGAAAATGCTGTCCTCCATTCACTGCTATGACACCTAATCTCCCAATCCGAACCAGTAACCTGAACCAGGCAATCACAACAAAGCAAATCCACAAAACACAAATGTCCCATCCACCACCACACAGAAAGAGAGTGAGGTCAAGGTACTAGTGAATTGCCACACCATCCCCCACCAGTTGTTTATATAAGAAACACAAACAATCCCCATTCCAAACCATTCTGGATTGAAGCCCAAAGTATACTTTACTATAAAGTATACTATGCCCAAAGTATACTATACTATAAAGTATATTTTAACGTAAAGTATACTCCATTTGATAGCGTGCACGAATGCAGGCATCTGCGCTTTAGAAAGTTATGACTGTATAAAAATGTCTTTGCATTCTTCTAAACTAAAGTTATAGTTCTGTTTTCTACTGTGAAAAAAATGGCTTGTGGAACAACTGGTTAGTGCAAAACAAATTCAATGCGCATGTGGGACCTACGTATACAAAGTACTTGCTGTTACAAATATCAGCCTGTGTGCATACTGTTCTGTTGACGAAATTTGCATCACATGCACTGCTCTTCCATATGCATAAAAACTGCATACCTCGGTTGTAACGAGTGGTTATTTCAGTCAAAGTTGCTCTTCTATCAGCTTCTATCTCTTTCTATCAGTCGGCCCATTCTCCTCTGACCTCTAGCAACAAGGCATTTTCGCACACAGGACTGCCGCATACTGTTTTCCCTTTTCATACCATTTTTTGTAAACCCTAGAAATGGTTGTGCGTGAAAATCCCAGTAACTGAGCAGATTGTGAAATACTCAGAAAGATATAATCAAATAAATTATTCAAATAATAAATGTAATAAAATATTATAATATATTATTATTATTAAAAAAGATAGAATTATTAACTAAAATGATTTACACACAAAAACCTTTCTGTGATGATCATATCACCAGGTTTCACAGCAGATTCTGTTGCCTTTGTTTATCAGCCTTAGGACACACCACTATTATCAGCTGTGAAAAGAGAATGAACTTGCTCATTTAAAATAAAACTAGCAGTTCAGACAATGCATTTTCATCCCAAGGCGTCATCTAACTGACAATTTTGACCATGCTTCAATATCTGACGCTTTAGGCACCCTTTAGCTTCAGTTAAATGACGCGATCCTCAGGGCGTCATCTAACTGACGCTAAAGGTAAAGCGTTCAGTTAGATGACGAGGGTAGGTTTAGGTCTGGGGTAGGGTAAGGGTTTGACTATGAGAATGGGCTGCAACAGAACTGTTGGAGAACACTAAAAATGCACAGCATACTAAATTTCCCTCTCAAATTTCTCAACACAGCAAGCGTTAACTGGTAAACACAGACGTTGTAATGTTGATGTTCGTTGTCATGAAAACGCCTCGATGTTCTACAGCTGTGCTGTGCTGTGCCTCCTGCATACTAGTGAACTATGCTCTTCTCCACCAGATTCCCTGGGGCTTTTAGCAACTCGCCATGTCTGCTACAAATCATAAGTTGGGTCAAAGACACAGACACACATTTCCCTCTAAAACAGAAAAGTTCAGAAGCTCGTAAAACAACCTGGCCATTCTTTTCTAATAAATGTTGAGAAACATGTACACTTTTAAGCATGTGAAAGTGTCTTCTTGAACTATTCTTTTCAGTGATGTGGTTAATTAGAAACATTTCCTGTGATTTCAGGAAGATCATGATGAGGATTCCAGATGTGACATCGCAATTCTCTTTCTACTTGACAGGATCTGCGGCACATTCATTATTCAGACTCTCTTTAATGGTGTCATGATCAAACACATCTCAGTTCTTAAATAGGAGCAGGATTCATTCTAAACATGCGAATCAGATCTGGAGTTATGAAGAAGGAACTGAGCTTATAGTGATATAAATATAAACATTCGGCAAATACAATTTATAGTGAATCAGAGCCTCTGGCTGACACTTAAAAAGAGGATGTCCTGTTTGCGTCTTCGGTCGGCCACACAGGAGATGGAGAGGAACAGGGTCATAACGGATATACACAGGAATGGGAGAACAGGAGACAGCTTCACTTCGACATCAAAACATGCACGACTGTACACTCTTGCACACATACATGTTAGCATTTTTTTATGGCAACTGACCTGATATCAACATCAATATATTGTGTTACATTATTTAACACACAGCAGTTGGAGATCTATCCATGAAAATACCATAGTGGCTCAAAATGCTGCCAGCATGGAAAAGTGGAACTTGCTATGCAGAATCCTACAGAAAATCTCTAGCTGAGGAGGCCACCAGACTCATGTCATAATGACGTGGTGAGTAAATTCACCCTGAGATAATAATAATGGTGAGTTCTAGTGCAGAGTCACCACCCACTCAGTCCTGCCAACCTTAAAATACACGGAACAAAGGAAATACTCTTTTCTGAACGTGAGCCTGAGAAAAGGCTCCAAAAAAGAGGAAACATAGGTTTCCTTATCACGGGTTTTGTGATACTGATAAAAACGAAACAACATTTATATACAGGCATGTGCAGAAATAGTATTTATCTGCAAGTAAGAACTCTTGCAGCAGTTCCTACGAGCTCTAGAGTAAAAGAAACGAGCACAAAGGGCTCAGGGGGGAGAGGCCCTTTCTCTAAAACAACACACACTCACAGAGCCTCCATTGTGCTGGAGAGGAAACCACTGCTCAGAGTGGACCCTCAACACAGCTGCAAGAGAACAGCCTGACACACACACACACCTACAGCCAAATATAAACCATCCACAAGTAAATTTGCATATATTGTTCAACATATTGCACATAGCAGATACACTACAAAAATTACATCTTTAAATTGCTGTTAAAGACTTGAGTAAAAAATCAAGAACAAAAAAATATTTGAAACAAGATAAATGTACTTGACAGGCAACACTGCATAAGAAATTTAGACTATATAGTTGATTTAATTGAAATAATTAAATTTATTTTTCTTATTGTGCAACAGTGCAAGCTATTTTTTCTTGTTTAAGCAAAAGGTTTGTTCAATTTATGCTTAACAGGAAGGAAAACAAATATATATTCATTATAATTTTAATAGGGTTGTAACAATTTATCGTGTCACAATATATCGCAATACAAAACTGCAACAATACGTATCGTGGATATTTCCTCCAAAATAAAAATAAATGCTCAATCCCCCGACCACTATGTCGGTCTCAGACAGCGAGATCTAGACAAGACCGAGAGGTCCGAGACCAAGACAAGACCAAGACCAAAGACGTCAAGACCGTGACAAGGCCAATAGTACCACGTAAAAGTGGTCTCGAGACATACATCACTATCTGTTTGTGAGTGTTAAAGGTCTGCAAAGTTTCACAAATCAAAGTGCACAATAAATGGAGTTTTTGTCTCCCAAAAGTAGGAACCAATTCGGAACTGCCCGGAAACAAGTTGTCAGCAATTCCAGTCTTATTTCCTGGATAAGTCTAAAGGTTTGTAACAAAATTAGCATAATGTCAGTCTATATTGTCTTCAATGACTGCCCACGAACAACTTCTACTTTGGCCCGATCTCAAACAGTGTAGTTATAGCTGAGAGTTAGGTTTGTGTTGTCGACATGTCAATAACACAGTTTTCTGTGCTGCAAAAGCAAATCCACTTTGCAAAGAAATTTCCAAAGAATGAGACTCGAACTCAGGCTCAAACTAATACGGTAAAACCAAAACCATTGTTACTGATCATATAAATGAAAGCTTTAGCGTTAAGTTCTGCCAGGAAGACACAATTGCTACATCACTTATTACCTTCTCATCTATCCAATCGTGTCTAATACGATATAAAAAAGACCAGTACTTACAAATGTTTGAGTTCGCAGATGCTGACGCTTTCATTCACCTCCATTCTCCTCAGCACCACAGGATGGTCCATTCCTATACCTCCCAGGGGGTCGGCTGCGCCCCTGCCTTCGTCTTCCGGCAGAAAATGCAGAGTCCGGACCCTCGAATTGCGAGATATTGATACTTCGTTCAAGTAATAAAGTATTCTCGTGAGTGTATAATATGCCATTGAAAATACATACGGGTAAGGGGTTCTAATGTCG
Source organism: Hybognathus amarus (assembly GCA_030378365.1). Classification (NCBI taxonomy): domain Eukaryota; kingdom Metazoa; phylum Chordata; class Actinopteri; order Cypriniformes; family Leuciscidae; genus Hybognathus; species Hybognathus amarus. The sequence continues at coordinate 53,272 of JAQIUQ010005080.1, forward strand.
ATCGCCATGTTGCCCCTCCATCTTGAAAGTACATTAGCCAAAGAGGGACATACCCGTTAATTCAAGCTTCGCCTTTCGCGTTTACGTTTGAGTTAACACTCATGGACGAGGTCGAACACGAAAGCCATGTTAATCTTGGACTACATTGGCCACCGTAGGAGTTAAAACGAAATCGGAATTGAGAGGAACAGAAACTAATATTTACTGGATGGTCATATACCTTTTCACTGCTAGATGGGGGTAAAAATCACACAGTGTAGCTTTAAATATACAAGCTTGATAAAAACAATCATTCTAGAAGAAAATTTCAAATGGCACTTAGAGGCTTTTGCATCTGAACTCTTCATTTATTCTCCCCAGTCTTTCTGGTAGAACTGAATACAATTGCTGAGGAAGCCTCCAGAGCTAAAATTCATTATGCGTTTCATTTCCGAACACGCGCTGTAAGTAGTAGATCACAACAAACTGAGCCATCTGACCAATCAGAGCAGAGTAGGAGAGGTTTAGAGAGCCTGAACCCTTGATTGAACCATTTCAGTCACTAAGAGACAAGAGTGGCTGCAAACCTTGGAACTTATTTAGAAAAAATAAAAAATTTAAACAAGCATCACAGTGGCACTTTAAACTTAGCAGTTAGCACAACACAAAAACCTGTCAGACTTAATGCATTCGTGTGTTATCGTGTAAGACAAGGATACCCACAGAGAGGAGCCTCAGACATCCCAGCGCTGACATTGCCGACGGGGCCATACGAGAGACAGATGTACACTCCCACAGCATGAGTCTTCAGCATAACAAACAAACAATGGACGATTCCTCCCCACCTGCAGGCTCTTTAGAAGCGCGGCCCGAAAGCAGACTGACCAGACACACAGAGTGGATAAACTAAACACAGGCCAAACTAATGAAAATGATTTAGGTTTAATGTCCCATAAACAGGAGCCACAGCTTGACTCCATTAGTTCCACTTGAGTGACATCTATCAAATACTGTGACATGACGGACAGCACAGTGTCAAGGGTCACGCTGACAAGCATTGGGGCTGGAAGGGTCACTATGTTGCTTCTTCCTGTGTGGCAAAGCTCGCACTTTAACACTCGCAAAACTAAAGCTCTTTAATTGTGAAAAGTAGAAGTTTACTACAATAACCAAGATGGCAAATCTTTCTGCGTGTACTTCATATAGACAAACAAGACAATAAACCCAGTAGGTCTTTGAAATAGCCCCACAGTATGGCATTCTGCTTAAAGTGTTGTTAAAGTCATTACAACGGTGCACAGTGGCAGACAGCCAGTTCAAAGGGAATTTTCCTTCTCTAAAGTTCTCCCGTGGCTTCAACCGAGAGCAGACCACAGGAATCCGCCGCGGTGCAGTCGAGCGGGAGCACTTTGAAAGAGGATATCACACACACACACACATCTACTCCCGCTCCATCGCTGCACCTCAGAAAAAAATTACACCTCCTGTCTCTTTAACAAAACAGAGGCCCATATGGAGAAGTTTAGCCAGGAAGCCAGACCCCAACTTCAGTTTCAGACACAGAGTGGGCTGTAAGAGTGTCCCATTACTATAGAATATTCCATATGGATTTAGGGTTCCACTTACATTGTTAAAGATGCAAGGTTAAAATGAACACAAATCCATTATTGGGGGCAGTATCCTTTGAAATGTCAGGTCAGATTTTGGTGGGACATTTCAGGTGTACATTGTTCCTCTTGCCTGCTTACATCACACGTCATGTCAGAAAATGAAAACAAACAGACTGATCTCATGAAATGACGCATGTATGACATGCCAATTCGTATTTCCATTTTTGGCGCGCTATCAACACCGCATAATCGCTTTTCAGCGTGTTTATGAATGCCGTTGACTTAACGGTACATTACTGTATATAAATATATGACCTACCCCAACCCTGTCCCTAAACCTACCCGTCACTGGGGTTAATAACATTTATGACCCTACCATCCTAGGAAAAAACATATCGCTTGGCAGATGTAGATCTACATTTTGTTTTGTTTACATAGTGTATGTAACGGCGTGTACATACACGAGGAATCACTCGGACATTAGACATACACGGCGTAGACATACACGCGGATAGCTCAAAATGCGTATAGATAACACGCCACTTGACTTGAAAGTGGCGTGTATGTTCAGAAAGTCATGATGTCATGTCGAAAACAAAAAACAACCTCACACTTAACTTGCAATTTGACCTTTCAGACACAGTTTAGTTAAAAAGGCAGAAGCTCTGTAGTAAATAGCAACAAACAGCCAAAGAACAATACAAAAAAGCAATACAAATGAAGGATAAAGGCTAAATTCATATTGAAGTACCATGCTTTTTCTGATAATACCTTTGTAATGTAGCTGCTTGTCAATGTCACAGGTCTGCAAAGTTTTGAAGATCAAAGTGCTCAAAAAATGGAGATATTGTCTCCCAAAAGAAGGAACCGATTCTGAACTGCCCGAAACAAGTCACCAGTAATAAGTTTTATTTTTCATGCACGAGTCTACTGTATATTGGTTTGTAACAAATTCACACAATGCCAGCCTATATGGACTTCATTATTTGCCTGTGGTATTATGTCTATAATGTTATGTATTTCTGAATGAAAAAGTATGATGATTTTTGATGAGAAAAAAAATGGACGAGATTTTATTTTATGGTTTGCAAATTGATTGCATTGTGAAAAGCTCCCAGAAGGAAGCCAGGTGGTTAGAGGAGAAGTGTTGAAAATAAGAGGGAATGGTGATATCAAACGAAAAATGGTGGAGCCTGCCCTACATTTGGATGAAGATTATAAAGACAAACATCTATTTGGAATAATGTGTGCAGATGAATCATGCACAATAAGACCAGGATGGGATTAAGAGGGAGAACAGTCTTTATGTTGACTTGAACACACCTACTTTGTGAGCTTGCAAAACAAACAAACAAACAAAAATACTCTTATTAAAGCTACAGTGTGTAACTTTTTTAGTTTATTCTTAGCTAAAAACACTTAGTTCTTTCAAAAATATATGTGCTCATTAATATATATTTACTTCGTTCAAGTAATAAAGTATTCTCGTGAGTGTATAATATGCCATTGAAAATACATACGGGTAAGGGGTTCTAATGTCGGTCGCCTGATAACTGATGTTAGCAATGAAATGGTAAAAAAAATAACGAAAACATAAAGCTATTATTCATTTTACATAGATGTTATAACCTATATGTTACCTGACAAATTAAATTACTGCAAATTATAATAGTTTTCTAAAACAAACCCATTGAATATGCCATTGAAAATACATACAGGTAAAGGGTTCTAATGTCGATCGCCATGTTGCCCCTCCATCTTGAAAGTACATTAGCCAAAGAGGGACATACGTTTGAGTTAACACTCATAGACAAGGTCGAACTGGAAGCCATGTTAATCTTGGACTACATTGGCCACTGTAGGAGTTAAAACGAAATCGGAATTGAGAGGAACAGAAACTAATATTCACTGGATGGTCATATACCTTTTTACCGCTAGATGGGGGTAAAAATCACACAGTGTAGCTAGCATTTATTCACCCTGGCCTGTAGTAGGTACATTTTCATTTTTAGGTATACTATCCTTTTAAGTCATCATGAAATCCCTCTGCGAGAGGGAATCGAACCTGTATCTTCGGCATGGGAGGCGCTCAAATCGGGATTCAATCCCACGTCTCTAGCATAGGAGGCGTTCCAATCGTTAGGGGAGTGATGTTAACTCTCACAGCTCTTACTAGCTTGCCTCCATTACACATATTTAGTCAAGATGTTGCTAATTTAAATCAAGAAAACCAAAAATCGTCTGACTGAATCTTGAAGGCTGCGTGACCAAAGCAAACCAATGCAAGTCAAGTCTAGATTGAGAACATCAAGAAAGCCAGTAGCCAACACACTAAACTCTCTAGGCACTGCTGGAGAAACTAGCCTCAGCCAGCTCCACAATGCAATTTCCTTTCGCAAACGAGGGAAAAATGTCAGGCAGCTGTTTCCAGCCGCAGAGCTCTGAGACGAAGCAGAGTCTGAATCAGCCAGACAAAGGAAAAAGAGCAAAACGATGTATATGGCACATGCCCTCGGTTAGGCCTGAACCAAGCGTTTTATGAGCGGGGTGCGTGAAGTCGTCTGATGTAACCCAGGGATCTCATCCCCTGATCCATCTCCACACACAGCCCGCCCTGCTGTGTGCTAAGCTCCTGTTAAAGCCATCACTGCACGGATATTACTGTGCTGGCACAGCCTACACCTATGACATCATTATGCGCTCTCCGTCTGAGAGCGTGTGTCTGAGGGAGGAGAGATGGTACAAGCAGATACAACCTTACCTCCACACTGAGCTAAATGTCTATCACAAGCAGTTTCACATAGAAAATAAAAGGCGGAAGTGAGGGTTACGTCACTGATTGTACTAGTTGTATGCTGTCAGGAAAGTCATTTTTCCTATTTGTTTCTTTTGAATGTACAATATAAACATGCACATGTTACTACTATGTAATAATGTGGTTTGGTTCCGACTGAATCGATGAGTGGAAGAAACACTCTCAACCTGTGTGAGTCTAATTAGCATCATAGTGTGAAGCCAAAGGCCTGTTTTCCTGAGTGGAGCGCTCTCTATGAGACACACACTTTGATGTTCCGTTATCTTTCCAGTGGGACAGACAGCCCAGCACATGCTGCCATTCGATAACAGAAACAAATGTGACTCAAAATGTTATGCTTTCCCACAAAGTGAGAGGAAATCTGGCCGAACTTAAAGACTAAACCTCTAAAGCTGACCTCGGATCCACCCTGGGATGGTCAGGCTTTCCATCATCAGTCCAGAATGGAAAGAATGAGGTCACTTTGATGCTAAACTCTTTGATCAATTTAAAAAAAATCTATCTATGACTGACTGACTTACTGACTTTTTGCCCTCAGAGAACAACTAAGAATGAAAAGTAAGGAAGTAGTTATTAATCAGTTTTTTTAAAACGCAAACAGAGATAAACAGCTGGTTAACAACGAAATATAAATAAACAAACTACAAAGACTCTGGATGACAGATTAGGGGCGAGCGATGTTTACAAATGCTATGATTCAGTTACTGTATTACATAAACACGCCTGATTGCCTCATAATGTCAGATTCATAATGACAGACGAGTGTGTAAGCGTGTGTTCAACACAGATCTGCTCAAAACGAAAAGCGGGCGCTGATAGAGAGAAGAGGAGGAGGCGGATCTTTCACCATCTCTCGCTCGTAGGAGTTTTGGGGAATTCAGAAAATGCAGCGCTCTGTGAGGAGATGAATTACATTACATCCCTTACAAAATTACGCTCTTTGCCTGTATGCCATTTTAACAAAGAAAACTTTTGGGATGTAAAGTGACTTTTGTGTATGTGTCTTTCACCCTCGTGTGAAATATCACATCATTTGTCAGCGCTCGTGAAGCTTCAGAGACAAAAGAACTGAGGAGAAGCGTGTGAGGAACAAAATGGGGGTGGCAGTGAAACATTTGAGAAAGTCATAAAGCTGCTGACATACGGAACATATCAGAGAAATGTCAACACGTCTCTTTAGCTCGTCTAAGCGTTGAGGTTATCACTGTAAAGTTTGAGATGCCAAGCAATAGCAATAGGAACACTGGATTAAAACAATAAGTTACTTTAAATGAAGGAAACGCTAACATTATGATTAATGTAAACACGTGGTCTAAACTTTTTAAAGATAAAGTGAAATAAACTTAATATAAATATTTTAAATGCATAAGAAAAGTTCATAAGAAACATATACTCACCAAAACTATGGCAAATCTTTCTTCCAGCTCTGTTGGGTCAGGCATTGGAACTTTCAAGGGCATGATATGATGCTTCATCTCAGACTGCCCGTCCACGCTCTCAATATTCCCCATATTTACTTTTATAAAGTGATGCAGGATTCAGATGCGCTGTGTCTAATTCAGTCTTTGCCTCCCGGCGTCTTTTATAAATCCAATATACATCCAATACGTGCGATCACATTCCACTTTTGTTTTGTTAAAAAAAAAACTAAAAAGAAAAAAAGTGATCCTTTTCAGAACCGATTCCGAACTTGACGAATCTTACTTAAATAATGACGAGATCATGTAAATCATCTATGTGAATAAAAATCCCCAAAGTTTTACTTTGCTGTCCTCTTGAAAAGTATTGTATTGCAGATGTCTGGACAATCCATGTCACGCAGTCAGTCCTCTTAATTCTTCTTTATTATGTTGTCCCTCTTCTCTTGTCTATGCTGTAGAGTTTTTGTTTATTTTGTGGGATCCCGATTAGTGCTCATCTGTGAACTCACTGCGTCCACAATGAAAGCTTTCGACATGCGAGATGCGAGTGATTCCACCCTCTAACTAACTAGTGTAAAAACTGCACATCGCTAGCGTAGTTGAATGGCTGGGGTTTTCCGTTCTCTCTGTCGCCACCTGCCCACGGAAACTGGAACTACAGCATGACTATTGGGAATCCCTGTAAACTTTTTTAATCATTTCCAGGATATGAATTCTTGATAACAATTAGATTTTCACTGGTTAAAATAATAGTTGTTCATATCAGGAATTAGATTTCTTCTAGTAACAATGGCAATTTTTGATATCAGGAATTACATTTCAACTAGTAAAAATTGTCATTCTTGATGTCAACAATTAAATTTTAACTTGTAAAAACTATAATTACTGATATTCACAGTTGAATTTCAACTAGTAAAAGCTATAATTCTTGATATTAACAATTTATATCCTGGGAATGGCCAATGGGCAAGCCGTTTTGACTTTTAATAATTCGCAGGATATGAATTCTTAATTTCTTTTTTGATATCAAGAATTCAATTGTTGATATCAATAATTGAGTTCTTGATATCAACAACTGAATTCTTGATATCAAAAAATGTAATTGTTGATATCAAGAATTCATATCCTGATAATGATTAAAAGTTAAAATGGCTTGCCATAGACATTGTTAATTTCTGATATCATGAATGTGATTGTTACTAGTAAGAAAGACATTTTAGATATCTGAAATTATATTGATATCAGAAATACATTTTCAGATATCAAAAATATATTTTTTACTAGTAGCAACTGAATTGCTGATATCTATGGCAAGCCGTTTTAGCTAATTGTACCCAGCCTTACTCGTCATAATTGCATTTTTACTAGTAACAATTCAATTAGAGAACTCTACAATTCAATTCTTACTTGTAAGAATTACAGTTAGAGAGCTCTCTAATTCAATTATTACTAGTTAGAATTACAATTACAGAGCTCTCTAATTCAGTTCTTACTAGTAACAATTGCAATTAGAGAGCTCTACTAATACATTTTTACTAGTCATATGTCTCCATTGACTTCCATTCATTTTTAATTAGAGAGATCTATAATTGTAATTGCTACTAGTAGGAATTAAATTGTAAAGCTCTCTAATTGAATTCTTACTGGTAAAAATGCAATAATGACGAGTAGGTTGGATACAATTTAGGCTAAAACGGCTTGCCATAGATATCAAGAATAGACATTTCAACTAGTGACAATTTAATTATTGATATCAGGAGTTTGCATTTTTACTAGTAACAATTATTGACATCACAAATGATATTTCTACTAGTAAAAAAACAATTCTTGATATCAAAAAAGTATTTTGAATGGCAGCCTATGTTGACTAGTGAAAATACAATTGTTGATATCAAGAATTAAATTGTTAATATAAAGTATTAAATTGTTGATATCAAGAATTACATTGTTTGATATCAAGAATTCAATAGTTGATATCAACTATTAAATTGTTGATCTCAAGTATTCATATCCTGGAAATGACTAAAAGCTAAGCCGGCTTGCCATAGTAGCCCCGACTGTGGCATTTCAGTGACTTTTCATTCAGGACTATTGGTGGTAGCGAAGCACACTACTATTTTTTATTTTTATTTTTTTCAGAAAGTGCTTAAACATCGAATGCCACAACTGTCTACATAATTCTGAATATAATTACTAATTTAATTAAATTAGTAAATAAATTAAATTAAATTTATAATTACTAATAACTAATTTTGAATAAAGAAATATATAAATATTTTTTATAAATTTACTAAATGCATGTTTAAAACATCTAACAATAAAGCACATGTCTTTTTAAGTGCAAATGGCATATTTATTAAAACTGCAATACAGGAACAGAATAATAGGGTGCAGAAGCACTACATTTCAAAGTAAAAAATAAAAACTTTGTTCTCCCTACACCTGTTTATTCAAGTGTCTTTCTCATCAGAAACTAAATCTTTACAGCAAGACACAATTCAAGCATTTTTTGTAACATTTTTGACCAACGTCTCTCAGAGACTCATTGGCACTTAAAATTTAAATATTTATGCTACCTTTTGGTTCAAACATACCAACTCGATCTCACGAGAATTCGTACGAATTTGAATTTTACGAGGTGGCTAATTCGTAACAATTCATATGACCTCACTCGTACAAATTAGTCATTTTTGCTAAATCGTACATATTTTACGAATTGGCAAATTCGTTTGAATTCATACGAATGACCTACCCCTGACCCCGCCCCTAAACCTACCCATCACGTGAGGTTGGACAAAATCGTACGAATTCGTACGAGTGAAGTCGTATGAATTAGCCACTTTTTAATCACTGGTACGAATTTGCTACGAATTGGTCGTGAGATCAGCGTAGAACATACACTTTTAAATCTTTGGAAAAGTACAGACTTTGCACAGTGATTGAAAGTTTTTTGATATGTGTAAAATGAGTTGTCAACTCACAAACATGAAGCAAAAATATGCGAAACACAAAGATATAAAGAAGTGCTCAGATTTAAACAAAACCCTTGTCATGCCTTGGATTTCAAAGAGGAAACAATTAAAAATGTTCCTTTCATCCAGGCTTCTTCATGAACTTTCTTTTTTAAAAAACAAGAAATACTGAATTCTAATATGTTGTATATTGAATACTAATTATATGTATTTAGTTCTTTTGAAATGCATGATGTGGAACTAAGCAATCCAAAAGTATTTTTTTGTTGAAATGTTGGAATGAAATGTAATAAACACTAAAAAATCACAGCTGAACAGAAGCTCCAACTTCCCATTGCTGCATTCTCAATGACCCATAAAGTGCAGAAGCTCATTAAAACGAAATACTTAAAAATGTAACATTTCTCCAACAAGCTGTCATGTTGACTCAAGGTGGCATTCTCGTAGCCATCTTGTGCGAACATTCTTTATGATTGGAATCAAGCAGGCTTTGGGTCAAAGCTAGTTGCACAGCAAGATACAATCTTAGTCTTTACACCGTCAAACTCAGAACACTCTGTTTTAGGAACACTCTGACCCCCTGCTAGTGTCGGATCAAGTAAACATCCGTGACCTTCACTTCAAACGACTGCGAATAAAGTCAACATGGGAAGGCCATTCAGTTGGCCTCATTTGACAAGTCAAACCTGAAATTATACAAATAATAATAAATGGATGTAAGCAAACACTGTAATCCCAGAGTAGTCTACAGTGAACAACAGTATAGCACATACCACTGTGATACTCCTGTCTTGAGATCCAGCTGACTCAAGTCTATCTGAAGCTGAAACAGAATGGCGATTAAAATTTAGTCGTTTTAAGAGGGTCTGTAATGTTTGTGGTGTTGTTATCTGACACGTCACGTGATGAATACCTTGCCAAGAAGCTCTTTTTCACGACTCATGAAGGAAACGCTGTTCTTGACAGACACTTCAAGATGTTTCTGCTTAGCTTCTTCAAGTGGAATGTCAAAATCAAATCTGTAGGAGAGCGTGAAAGATGGTTAACCTCTGACACAGTGTGTCATCAGATAATGATTTAATGATGTTCATACTAACCTCTCATTGAACTCAGGTTTAAGGCTTTTCTTCTTAACACTGGTCTTCCTTTTGGTGTTCCGGTTCTTGTCCGGAAGCAGAATGAACGAGACGTAAGTGTCTGGAGGATCCTTAGAATCAGGACGCCAAGTTCCTGTGCAAGGTTACAGAATTATGAAAACAAACTGAGGAACATAACTAGTAATAAAGCTCTTTTTTAAAATAAAAATGATAATTTATGTAATAATATTTTTTTATTATTTGTGGTGCTTGTATGATTCCTACCTGCAGGCATGGATGGTTATAACCAATCGGTTCTCCTCAGATGAGTAGGCAACAGAGAGCTTCATCTGGGCATTCATGGATGAACTGGCATCCTCACCTCTGTATTTGCATCCATCCACAAACATAAACCAATACAAATGTCAAGGTCATGCCTCTACCTATGAATACTAACCTATGGTTGCAAATTAAATATAGCTCATTTTGTCTCACCCTTGGGCGGGCACACTTCTGTGTCGGAGCTCTCGATTGGTTTCAGCAGCTGCCTCTCCTCTGGGGATCACATGACTAGCATCCTCCGCATCACTACATTGTGCCAGCTTGCTGTCTAGAAGCTGATAAACAGGTAAGATGTTTTTATTTTATACATACTTTCATAAAGTTTGGGGTAAGTAACATATATAACATATGTAAATAATATGAAATGGTTCTTGAGCACAAAGTCATAGCATATTAGATTGATTTCTGAAGGATCATGTGACACTGAAGACAGGAGTGATGATGCTGAGAATTTAGCTTTGCCATCACAGGAATAAATTACATTTTGAAATATAGAGAAAACAGTATTTAAAGGAGCAGTTCACTTTTAAAAAAAACTTTTGCTGATAATTTACTAACCCCCATGTCATCCAAGATGTCCATGTCTTTCTTTCTTCAGTTGAAAAGAAATTTAGGTTTTTAATGAAAGCATTCCAGGATTTTTCTCCATATAATGGACTTCAAATGGGAACCAAACGGTTCAAGGTCCAAATGAGAGTTTCAGTGCAGCTTCAAAGGGCGTTAAACATCACCAGATGATGAATAAGGGTCTTATCTAGCGAAAATATCGGATCAATTAAAAAATAAATAAAAAAGTTTAAGTTTTATAAGCACAAATGCTGGCCTTGCTCTGTTCTGTGATGAGCGTTCGTGACTCTCCTGTTAGAACTCGTTCATCAAAATAAACAAATCTTTTTAGAGTCATGATTTGAAAGGTCCTTGATAAGACCCTGATTCATCGTCTGGTGTCATTTAAAGCCCTTTGAAGCTGCACTGAAACTCTCATTTGGACCTTGAAACGTTTGGTTCCCAGTAAAGTGCATTATATGGAGAAAATCCTGGAATGTTTTCAACAAAAACCTTTTTGACTGAGGAAAGAAAGACATGGACATCATGGATGACATGGGGGTGAGTAAATTATCAGCAAAAGTTTTTTTTTTAAAAGTGAACTACTCCTTATAAATAATATAATATAATATAAAAAAAAAATGTATATAATGTTTTTGGTTACGTTTATTCAAGTTTCTTTCTCATCAGGAACTAATTCTTTACTGCAAGACACAACCCATGCATTTTTTTTTTACATTTTCAATATAATATAATATAATATAATGTTTTTGGTTAAATACATGCAGAATTGGTGATCATGTGTTTAATTACATGTTGAATAGAACACACTATAAAGGCAAAAAAAGGTATGTGGATGTTGCTGAATGTAAAGGTGTCCAGTTGCTCAGCACATACTATATGTGTGTGATTTCAATATATATACATGTGATGTGTGTGACAATATGTGTGATTTCTAACCTTGAGTTCAGCTCTCAACAGAATCTGACTCTCAGGCATGGCTCCATCCAGACTGAACCAGCGGTCCAGCACCAGATCCTTCTCATTCAGCAGCTCTCTCAGTGGAAGCACAAGTGAACCCAGAGCCTGACCCCAGCTGTGAGAGAGCTACACACACCAGACTCATAAAATACACTCCAGAGCAGAACAAATTATGTCAATATTGTCCTTCAGACATAAATGCACACCTTAAAATCAATATTTATTGTAAAATGCAGCTTCTCACTTTGACTACAAGTGTGTCATCTGTTAGATTATGGATCAAGAAATGAAAAGCTTCATCCCACTGTGGAGAAGTCGAGCGATTGAAAACCTAGTAGGGGAAAATTATGCCTTGTGAGTCTTTGATATTTTAATAACATCAGCATAAATGACCCATGGTTTAAGGGGCCTTACTTTGGTCCGGTAGGATATGGTTTTGAACGACACTTCTACTCCCGCCATTGGCTCTTTCCCGCTCTTCTTTAACTGTGAACAACATTACATTTTTTTAATGCTGTGTGCTGCTAATATATATTCATACAATTCATTGAAGCGAAGTCAATGCTAACTACTGGCTATGGCAAATTAAGTAGTGACTGAATAAATGTAATATTTTGATGAAAATAAAATGAATCTTACAGGCAGACCATGTGCTCTTTCGATATACACAAAAAGAAGTGCAACAGAGGGAACCGTTTTATTCAGGTAAGACTGACGATAGTTGTAACGTAGAATCTGAATAAAGACAAAAATCATAAACCCAATAAACAAAATGTTAATATTTAATGAATTCAGATGAACAATAAAAGCATATATAAACTGTTACCTGTTCAAGTCTGGTTGGGTCTGAAACTTTAGGCACCCATTCCAACACAAGGTGAAGTCGTCCAGATTTCACATCATTCAGAGTATACCACTGTATGAGGAAGCCGGCATAAATAAACAAGCATATAACCAGATATAGAAAACATGTAGCCCTCAAACCGTATTCACTTTATAGCCCTTAATCCTGTAATTGTGGACAAATGTGGGCACAGAGGTGTGATCCTAATTTGTATTTATTATAAATGTTATATCACTGTCTTCGATAAAGTTTTGTCTATCCATTTATGGTGTTTTTATTTTATTTTTGGGGGTATTTTTGAATTTATTTACTTCAAAAAGTACCATACTTACTATGTAAATTATGCTTATTTTTACGTTTTATTTTTTAAACTACATTAAAATATCATTCCAATAAGTTCTTAGAGCTAAAACCTAAAGATGAAGTGACTTTGCTGTCACCTGGTGTCTTATTTTGGCTTATTTTAGAATGCTCTAAATTACAGTTTTTCCCATTCATTTCTATAAGTGCCCATTTTTGACCCAAATACAAGATTAAGGAGTTTTTTATTTTTCACCCACTTAACATTGTAGAACTGAGTCAAAAAAATGTGTGTGTGTTCATGAGACAAACTTAGGAAAAGTAGCCAAGTATTGTACCGCTCAGATCAAGGGAAGTAGTTTTAAAAAATGAAATCAAAACTATTTTGCCCACATTTATGCAGAATACAGTTTTAGGGTTAAAAACAAACAAACATGCGTGAGAGGCTTACCTGATCAGTAAACTGAGCACTGATGAGGTCTCTGAGACTTACTTTAACCCTGCAAGCAGATATTAAACAATACTGATATTCATCAAAAGAAGAACTGATACACTAGACAAAATATTATTACACACACAACACAATCTTACCTGCCACTTTGAAACTAATCAGAGATTATAAATGAAAGCAGGATATTGCACTAAAACAATGCAGTTTGAAAGTTTAGGGTCAGTAAGCTTTTATTTATTTATTTATAGCAAATAATACTTTAATTCGGTAAGTGACAATGCAATAAATTTCAAACAATTTCACAACTGTCATGGTTTGGGTTTTGTTTCTTGGTCCTGGTTATCATGTGATCCCTGTTCTAGTCATGTGATCTTGCCTTGTGTTCCCCTGTCTGTTGTGTCATGTTGTCATTGGTTAACTGTTTAAATGTTCACTTGTCTCGTCGTTAGTCCAGTATGTATTTAATCCCTGCGGCTAGTTCAGTCTTTGTGAGTTCTTGATGTCATAATGTTGCATGTTCTGTTCCAGAGTTTTAGTTTGTCAAAGTTCTAGTCTTTATTTAATAAAAACACTGCTGCACTTGGATCCTGCTGTTTCATAACATCATCACTGTTTTTACTGTATTTTATCAAACAGATGCAGACTTGGTGCTCATAAGAGACTTCTTTCAATAACATTAAAAACATATTTTTCCAACCTCAAACTTTTTTCCATTATTACTCAAGAATCAGTCAAATAAAACTAAACCACAGCTTATCATTCTAAAAGGAGAAGAGGAAAGTTGTTGTCTCACCTGCCAAGGAAGTCATCCTGGTCAATGTCTTTATCATAAAGGTCAAACTCCACCTCCTGACCGGGGAGCGGGGTCAAGATCACCTACAGTACAAGCAGGCAGAGATGAAAATAAATGTTTGAACATGAATGCAGCAGTGGAGGAACGAAGCAACTATTAGAGCACAAATCAAGATGGAATCCTTCTGTTTTGAGATAGAAGCCATATTCCTTCATATTACACACAAAATAAACCAGCATGCATACCTCATAAAGTTCGTTCCAGGTGGGGTTGAGGTTCTCTTTGATGACCTGACTCTTGAAGGCTATTCCTCCCACTCGGATCTTTACATATGGGTCACTCTTTCCCTTTACCATGCCACCCATTAAATTGTCCTTTAGCGATAAGACTCTGGGCTTCCACCAAGTGGATCCGCAGAACACCCTATATTGACAATTACAAATATTGATAACATCAAGTCAAGTCTGTATTTTTATATATATATATTTTTTTTAATTCTACACAAAGGCTCACCTCAGAAGCAAAATTGCTGTCTGGACTCGTGTGCTCGGGACGTTTTAAAGTAGGGGTAACATTTGTTATCCCTGGAGATACTCCTGATTCAACATCTCCATCTCCGGGTAATGGAGACACAGGTGTGGTAAGGATGGCTTCTTCATTTAGCCACAACACCTGAAACCAACGTCATAGAACTCCTGCATTATGTGTCCTCAAAGTTTTTAATCATAAAAAAATAATTCAAACCTACCCTCAGCATAACTGTGATGTAGATACGGCTGGCCGGTCCAGACTTTTCTAGCTGAAACCACTGATCCATAGAGAGCTCAGCGCTGGAGAGCAACCGGGACATGGGGATAGACAGAGTACCCAGAGTCAAAGCCCTGTCATCATCTTTCACCTGGAACAGGTGGAAGCAAAGATAAACACAATCAAAGTGAAGAAATGGGTGTTAACATAAATGTATACAATTAAAGTGCCCCTTTTATGCTGTTTTAAAGGCTCCTGATTTTGTTTTGGAATCTCCTATAAAAGGTTTGTATGCATCCAAGGTCAAAAAAATGCCTCTCTGAAACAGATCAATGAACAATTCGGCCTCCCCAAACCTCTTCTTTCAGAGAGCCTACTCTGCTCTGATTGGTTAAACAGCCCAGTATTTTGTGATTGGATGCCTATTACCATATCCAAATTTCAGCTAGGCAAACGAACAACACAAACGAGCGTCTTCTAAAATGCCTCAGCTTCAACTACAGTGTTTGAGGGCTCATCAAAGTAGAAGTTGTTCACGGACATACCATGAATTAAGCAGATTTATTACAAACTCTATTTATTGTTCACTTTGATCTTTGAAACTTTGCAGACATTTTACAGGCACTTTAAATAAGCACTTGCAAGGATATTATTGACGTTACATCATTAAAAACAATATTTAACAATATTTTACTATCACAGTAACTATGCCTACTGTACCTGGACGTCAATATCTTGTTTGCGTGGGTCCTGAATAAAAAACGTAAAGGCATCTTCCCATACTGGATTATTAGTCCCATACACCGTCTGGATTATTAATAATGAGAGAATATATTTAATAGCGTGACTCCAAAATGTATAAATATGGCATTAATGTGAAGTATAATAAGAGCGATGACATCATACCCTGCTCTCTTTGGTGGTATCCTGCACAGAAACCTGCACCATGGGGCTGGGGTCCTTGTTACCTTTTTTAAACTGAATAGAAATGCATTATACTGAATAACGCCAGCATCTAAAGCACTATTTTAAAAAACAATAGATGTTGAAAGAAGGACAAAAGTGGTTCAGGATACAAACTTACTGGTAGATCTTGTGCCCGGTCCAGATAAACAGTTAAAATGGCAGCAGAAGGAGGATCTGCTGTCTTACCAGATATCGTAACGTTTTTATTCCTCTCCAGCACCTGTATTTAATAAAAGGTTTAGTATGGGAATGAAAGGAGCAGAGCAGCAAATACACAGTTTTTTATAGTCTATCGGGTAAGATCTTACTTCACTAAGGCGCTCTGCAGAGGGCAGCAGAGAGAGCCATTCTAGCTTGAGATGAACCTGACCAGATGTTGCGTCCTTTAATGTGTACCACTAAAACCACAGGGAAAAAAACATTATATTATTATTATAAACAATACAGACTGCACTGCTGAAAGGGTGGTGAAATAAATGTGATGATGTTTCTTGGTATAAAAAACTTCTATTATAATATATTAATGAAAGAAAGTCAGTGTAAAAGATGTACCTCATCTAAAAGAACTGCTTTCTTCACAATACCTAAATCCAGCTTCATTCTAAAAAGAAAGTTATTCAGAGACGGGAACACAACATATAGGAAAGCATAGTTATTTTATTAATAAAGTTATGATATATAAGGAATACACTACCGGTCAAAAGTTTAGGGTCGGTAAGATTTTTTATGTTTTTAAAAGAAGTCTCTTCTGCTCACCAAGGCTGCAATTTTTTGATAAAAAATACACAAAAAACACAGTAATATTGTGAAATATTATGACAATTTAAAATGACTTTTTTATGTTAATATATATTAAAATGTAATTTATTCCTCTGAAAAAAAATTTCAGCATCATTACTCCAGTCTTCAGTGTCACATGATCCTTCACAAATCACTCTAATATGATGATTTTATGCTCCAAAAACATGTATGATTATGATTTTTATTTCAGGATTCTTTGATGAATAGAAAGTTCAAAAGAACAGCATTTATTTAATTAGAATCTTTTCTAACATTATAAATGTCTTCACTGTAACTTTTGATCAATGTAACTCATCCTTGATGAATAGAAGTATTGATTTCTTATTTATTTCCCCCAAAATAAAATACAAATTCTTACTGACCCCAAACTTTTTAAAGGGTAGTGTTTAATGTAACAGAAGCTTTCCATTTCAGATAAAAGCTGTTCTTTTGAACTTTCTATTCATCAAAGAATCCTGAAATAAAAATGTAAAAAACTGTTTTCAACATGGATAATAATCATACATGTTTTAGGAGCATAATATCATCATATTAGAGTGATTTGTGAAGGATCATGTGACACTGAAGACTAGTAATGATGCTGAAAATTCAGCTTTTTTTCAGAGGAATAAATTACATTTTAATATATATTAACATAAAAAATTCATTTTAAATTGTCATAATATTTCAAAATATTACTGTGTTTTTTGGTGTATTTTTTTATCAAAAAATTGCAGCCTTGGTGAGCAGAAGAGACTTCTTTTAAAAACATAAAAAATCTTACCAACCCTAAACTTTTGACTGTAGTATGTGTATATATATATATATATATATATGTATATGTATATGTATGTATGTATGTATGTATGTATGTATGCATATGTATGTTAATGTAAAATGTAATGTATGTATGTATGTATGTATATATATATATATATATATATATATATATATATATATATATATATAATATTAATCATGTTTAGATATTCATATTTTGATCATTTTATATTAAATATATATATATATATGCATATATATATATATATATATACATATATATATATATATATATATATATATATATATATATATATATATATATATATTATTGTAATTTATAATCTGTAATATAAAACAATACCTCCCAAGAAAGTCATCCTGGTCAGGGTCTTTATCAAACACTTCCAGCTCTAGCTCCTGACCAGGTACTTCACTGAACAATCACCTGACAAACACACAAACATATAAAATATGATAAACAGTATTGAGCAATCAACATGCTGACATCTCTAAGATTTGGAACAAATAATCTTGTTGCTGTTTTCTCTGAGCTTGTGCCTTGCTCAATGCTCATCTGATCTCAGCACATGATAGTCACATCCTGAACTATCTACATGGTGTTAGTAGCTTGAAAACCCACAGCTTCCTTTTACTCAGAAATTTGACACATTTTTTAAGCACATAAACCACACTGATCACATGATACCCAAACACATCTCTCTCTCTGACCTCATACATCTCTCTCCACTGAGGATTAAGGTTATTGTCCACGTGGTGAGAGGTAAAGGTCTGGGTTCCCACCCGTAGCACTGCATATGGATCAGACTTGCCAGATATCACCCCTTTCATGAAGTTATCCTTGGCGGCAAGGTTTTCTGCCTCCAGCAAGTGGATACGCACAATACCCTGTTGGAAAACACAAAACAAGTGTAGGCAGAGAGCATGAGGAGAGTCTAATTTAGCATATGTAATTATGTAAATGAGAAACACGCCCTTGCAGTTCAACATTATGAAGCAGCTACACTGGACAAGCATGCATGATGATACTATGGAGTATTAAAGTACATTCAATGGATCATGAATAGTTCAAATAAAGCTGTTAATATAGTTAAATACTCCAGTAGAGCACAGTGAAGTGTTACCCGTGGGAGAGGGGAACGCAGCTGTGCTACGTGTAGGTTGGCCACCAAAGGGACAGTTAGACGATTGGGGAGAACCAGGAAAGAGGCGATTGCATCCATTATCATAGTGTCCGACATGGCACTGAAAATGAATGCAAGGGGTTCGTACAGAGGATGGAACACAAACAAAGTACATTTCAAATATTTGACGTCAGCATGGCTTCTGGGTGATTATAATGGGTTAAGCTATGATAAATATGAATGACTGCATGTTTCCCTGCTTAATTTGAATAGAGGGAAGCAGATTGAATAATCAGACCAGTGCTCAACTGATTATCATTGAATAAAGCATATGAGAAGAAAGAGTTACAGTATTAACAGGTCCAGTGGAGTTGTGGTGTATCTGAATCATAAACCCAAAAGACAACGATGATACAAAACAAATGCACTCACTTCAAGCCAGGTATGTCTAATAAATTGGTAAGGCCAGTCCAATTGATGTCAAGTGTCTATTGGGAAATGAAGTAGAAAAAAAGACTTTGTTGTAAAATGGGGTTATTATGATGTGATACAGTAATTAAAATGGAAAATTCTTGACTAACAGGTCTGCGAATGAAGAACATGGTGACGGCTCCAACAAGAGGAACATCTCCAATTAGAGGTTCCAAGATCACCCTCAATTTTCCATGGAGCTGTAAAGGAGGGGTACTGGTTTCAGTCAGAGTCTTTTATCAGTTATCTTTGAGGAGTCCCACTGTCCTCTTCCTTACCTGAATGCCTTTCACTCCAGCTTTACAGAAGTACTTCTTCACCTCAACGTTAATCTCCACATCTCCAGCATAACTGCAAAACAGACCAAAAGTTTGAAATGTGGCTGAAAGGTTCACATGCCAAGACCTATTTTTGGGCCCAAAAGGTCTTACGATGTTCCACATGAGGGATGAGCAATGATTAATCGCAATTAATCGCATCCAAAATAAAAGTTTGTGTTTCCGTAATATATTTGTGTGTAGTGTGGATAATTAATTTGTATATATAAATACCCACATGCATGTATATATTTAAGAAAAATGTGTTATTAATATATCAAAATATATATTTATATATAATATTAATTATGTATAAATATATATAAAGTATATACATGCATATATTTCTTAAATGTATACATGCATGTTTGTGTATTTATATAAACAAATTAATTATACACACTACACACAAATATATTATGTAAACACAAACTTTTATATTGGATGCGATTAATGATGATTAATTGTTGCCCATCCCTAAATAATTTAGTCAGAGTAGATGGCTTCATGGGCACACACACACATATATATATATATATATATATATATATATATATACATGAAAAATAATCATAATATGTTATAATATCAATGTAATGTTTTCATTTATTCATTATTTTATAAAATAATTTTATTTAAAAATACAATTAAATAGTTTATAAAAATAATTACTAATTACTGTAAAATAAGATGAAGTCACGACTCAAAAGTTGAGAACCTGTTTGCTAAGAAAGAGACCAAAGACACTACCTGATATAAAGATCCAGTATCACCTGACGCTTATCATGCTCAGTGTAGGCCTTCACCCCAACTACCTTCAGAGGCTGTAAAAAACAATACATACAATTATGTTTAAACATCTTAGTCAATGGTCGGCATTTAAAAAATATCTCTGGTGGACAGCAATTATGAGAAATGTAAATAAGAGAAACACATGCAAATAACTTTTATCAGAAACAGATTTGTATACCCTGTCGCCCAAGTCAACTTTGGTGAAGCTGAGAGTTTGCAGATGAGCGCTGGCGGCTCGGATTGAAGGGGCAATAGTCTCCACCAGCAGCTTTTCCAGATATTGTCCAATAAACGGCCAGGCCTGCTGCAATATCTATGAGCCAGGATAGTAACAAACAATAAGAACTGGTGGAGACTCACAAAGATGACAAGACAATGAAGACGTTTTTGCTAACAGGGATATTGATATCATCAGACGGAAACCATAAGCACTTATAGAAACCCCAATAGAGCATTTATTTTCACTCAACAAACTTAATCCTTTTTAGATTGAGATTCAATAAAACTAGATAGATTTTCTATACATTGATACAAAAACAAAAAAAAGCAAAAATATGATTAAAATATGATTAGGTCTGTGAATCCTTTCATTCTAAAATAAGATCTATTACACAGTGACAACAGAAACACCACTAACTTAATAGACAATACGCAGACTGGAGAGCTGCCTAACCGTTCGACTATTTATTCAGGCACTAAATTTGAAAACATACACAGAGTGACAGTGCCCTCGGGGACACAGAGCGGCTGCGGTCACATGCACGTTGGTGTATTTGAACAGAGTTTAATACCTTATTAATCCATTCAACCTTTTCCACATCTGGGAAGTTTACCTGTGAAAAAACAAGGAGTACACTTTGACTTCCGATGTCAACACAGACTGTAACAGATTGGTTTTAAATGCTGTATGCAAGGAGACCTCTTATGTTTTACACTGTAAGTAAATACTGTGAAGGTCGGGAGCTGTTGTTAACAAAACACAGCCTTTTCCAGGGAAGAGATCAGCTGTGCATACACCGTAATATTAAGTTCTGTCAATTCTTGAAAATACTGTCATTCTTGCACACTTGTAAATGTTTAACAAAATCTATATGCCAATGGTAGATCATAATAGTAAGCAGAATCATTAGAGAGCATGTATAAAGTATGTGTGTTTATAAAAAAGTATTCAGTCAGTGGCAAAGGAAAGCTTGATTAAAGGTCATGTCTGACTTCATATTAAATGTTTAACTGTATATAAGTAACACATTCAAATAATAAAGGTAAAAAAAACTATTTTAATCCTTGATCCTCTACATAAGTGATTCCCAACCAGGAACGTTGAGGTGTAAATGTTTAATGTCTAGAAAAATATAATATGCATTAAAAAACAATGGAAAAGGGAGGATTGAAATATACAGTATGTAATACATATTTAAAGACACCAGTGCTCTTTAAATTAGACACATAATTTGTAATAGGATGTGGGTAGGTTTACTCAAAAAAAAAGGCATTAGTTAAATAAAGCCACAAGCTACTGAGGTATGTGAGGAAAGTGGCACCACTGTTTCTCTGAGCCAAGGTCAAACTTTTCCAACTTCTTCATGTTTCCCATCACCCCCTCACCAAATTCTTGCTGCAAACTGCCTGTTTTACCATTTTGCTGGTGGTGACTCAGTCCCATGAGATTGGATACTTCAATGTTCCAAATATAGCAAGGGCTGGTCTGACTTAGGAATGTAATGAAGTTAATGAGGGTCAGGCAAAGAAAGAAGAGGAGAGAAGAATATAAACATGAACTGTATAAGAGAGGAATGCTTATGAAAGGGGCACAACTATAAAAAATGTAATTGTCAGAAGGGGCTGAAAGCTGGTCTCACCATGATGTTATTCTAATGCAGGGGCATGATCATGCATTCTGTTGCAATATTGTTCTAAACACAGAAACAAAACTATAAATTAATTAGTAAACATTTTGTATGAGTGAAGGGCGAAGCCCACTTATATTACTAACAACTACTTTTTTACCTGTCATATAGTCAGAATAGCTATTTAGCTACTTTATGATTCATTTAATAGTCTTAGTAAGAATAACATGTTACTACAATAAGCTGCAATACACTATCTGTCTCTATTAAATTACTGCTAGGAAACCTGGAATAGATACCAACAACTATTTTGTTATAACTAACTAAAGAC
This sequence comes from Hybognathus amarus, assembly GCA_030378365.1. Lineage (NCBI taxonomy): Eukaryota > Metazoa > Chordata > Actinopteri > Cypriniformes > Leuciscidae > Hybognathus > Hybognathus amarus. The sequence goes on from JAQIUQ010005080.1 coordinate 75,578, forward strand.
TAAGTACTGTCACCCAGTTATTAGTAAAACTGAAATAGCTAGGCCTACTACCAGCAACTGGAATGCATACTAGGCAGAAGTGGATAGTTACTATATGAACAGGTCCACATTAAAATTCAGTGGTAAATGAAATGGTTACTAGTCACAAATGGTAGGCCTACGAACTAGTTAATGGGATAGTGACTAGTAGCCTATGTACTAGTAGTATACTAATGAATATCTTACTAGAATGTATATGTCAGAAGTGAATAGTTTATATATGAATTACAGATCTAAAATTCAGTAGTAAATGCATTGGTTAGCAGCAGTTCAAAATGGGATTTTCACTTGTTAATGGGATAGTGACCAGTAACAAAAGAACTACCAGGTAACTTACATTTTAGTGACTAATTTAATAGATACTAATCACTATTGGAACAAGTACTAATCAATAGTTAAATTGTGAAATAGGAAGAGATACTCTAAAGTTAGTCCTGGTAACTACTGGATTAGCTAATTCAACAAAAATATGTACCAGTAGCCTAAAATTTTTTTAAAGAAATATATATAAATTGCATCAAATGTGTAACTATGAGGGCAAATATTCACAGGTTGACGAATGATGGGATTGTTGTCATAACTAACAATACTGTAAAAGTAGGGAAACTTAATTAAAATCATACCACGAAATCAGTCTGTCAGTGCCACAGAGCACCCATGCACTTCTAACGCTTGTTGTAAACAAATAGACAAGAATGATAAATACTGTCTTTCTCTTTGCGCAAAGATTTTGCTTTTGTTGCAGACTGCGTTGGTGAACGGGTGACACCCGGTCCAGAATGATTTATGGTACAAAAACACTTAACTTACCCATGCCGGTAAGTCCCGTTTACTTCGAAACACCCGTGTAGGGATTACATCCTGTTCATTCTCCAAAAGATACATTGCGCTTAACAATCGCGCTTGTTTTCCATCGCGACCGTGTTTCCATCCTGTATAAACCAGAAGACCGAGGAAAACTAAAAAGATGCTGAATCCGAAATATCCAGCCAGGTAGACTGGCAGTAAGGCAGCGACGCACTTTCCGAAGGACCAGAGAACTGACACGGCGTGTTTCCCCGCGGAGTCTTGAGGCAGATCCGCAGCCTCCGGAGAGGCACCCACTCTCGGCCCCGCATCATCAGATGACATCGGCTCTTTCTGCATCAAATCCTGTCTACTGTGAGCGCTAGACAATAACAACCAATCAATACAGCTCAAAACTAGCGAGTGCTATACACGTACGATTAAATATGATCCGAAAATATATTATAATTTGTCATTCTGCGGAAAAAAAACAGCACCAACGTAAGCTCCTTTGCAGCGGAAAGTTGTGGATTTGTGGTTTGCTAAGAGAAGGGCGTGTATGGGGCGTGTTTTCAGAGGCTTCAGCCCTTCTCGATTCTTGTTAAAACCACAGCAAGAACCTTAAAATGTCTGGCTGTGGGATAACACATATTTCACGAAGATGGCAGTGTAGGGCAGGCTACTCAAGACATTTACCAGTCACTGACTTAAGCCCTGTTATATTTGTGCTGTGGGCTACAGATAATACTAAACGCGAAATCAGGCAGTTAAAAGATATTAAAAAAGAAAGGAAAAATACTGTAGCCTATAAATATTTATCCTCCAGCACACCGTTAAGCTGGCGCGTGTGTGTTTTACAGCACTGTCATGTGACAACCAATGCGGTGTGCTTTAGAATTTATTATATTTTTTATTAAGTGTAATGCAAACGAACATCTAGTCAAAATTCGACTACATTATCGGCTACCGTGAAAGCTGCAGTGCATTCACTGATCTATAGAAAGTCATTATAGACCAGTGAGTGCATTACAATTAAAACACACTAAATGCATTTCTAACGTCACCAAGTTTGTTAGAATGTGTTGCGTAGCAACATAA